>JAUZSV010005618.1:0-16189 GCA_034780495.1 Parotocinclus cesarpintoi | reverse complement strand
ACCAATTAACCTAACGTGCATGTCTTTGGACTGTGGGAGGAAACCGGAGTAACCGTAGTAAACCCACGCAGTCACGGGGAGGACATGCAGACTCCACACAGAAAGGTCCCAATTCACTCCACGCTGGGATTGAACCGGTGACCTTCGTGCTGTGAGGCAGAGGTGCTAACCACTCAGCTGCCCGGTTTACAAACAACTTGCTAAAAAAGGTATCAGTTTAGGAATTTATAAAAAATTAAGCATTTGAATAACAAGATGGACATGTGCAGAGTCACCTTTCATTTATTTACAGCCAATATTCAGTGTGGATATGTGTTTAACAGTTTTGTAGACCTACACTGGGGAATATTTTCTAATTTTCTCTTGCTTAATTGTTTGTTCAAAGTTTGTAATGAGGGGCAATGGACGGCTATCTTCATGCTGATTCACAGTGTTTTTTCCTGTTTTGGGGTATTTTTTAAAACTCTACTTTTCCTATTTAGTATAAACTTTATATGCTTCCCTTTGTGTGTGCTCACTGCAAAAGCTAAACATTGAAATCTGATGCAATAAACTGTTTTTATGTTTGAATTCTGTTTAATCACACATCATGACAAGGAAAAGAAGAAGAAAACTTACATTGTAATGGAAGGTTTAATCATATGGTAGACTATATGGTAGTTATTCTATAGTAACCCCAATATAGTACTTTCTTTAGCTTTCTAGAATGCATTGGTTTGATGATCCACTTCACATTGTGTATTCGCATAGTACTGAGACAAATGGTTTGCCTGTGTAGTTGGACATGCTTTACATACTCTAGCTCAAACAGCTTTTGGAAATGGTCTTACTTACTGTAGTGTTTCCATAACTGGTGACATTACAGCTGCGATTTGTTCCATCATATTTGATGCTTTCCTGTATTCTTCACACTTCAGGCTAAGCTCATCGATCTTTAAGGATACCTGTTCACACCTCGCTGAGATTGTGCTGTGGTCTTTCTGCAGACAAACAATCCTGCTCTAAACATTAATCCGATATGCATAAAACATTTTATGAAAAGATATTTACTAACAGTTCATATATCATTGTATATACTTTAACCGAATTCAGATGGTTGAGGCAGACACTCTTATCCCGTTCAAGATCCTCAGACCAGCTTTTGCCTTCACTTAGTATTTCATTTAGCTTGCTTTTCAAGAGTTCAATTGTCTGAAAAACATAATCAATGCAGTAATATTAGGTTTATATTAATATTAAGTGAATCATTAACATCAACTACTGGACATATAAGAAAGATGTTCATATAATTATAAACCCTGATTAAGGGCAATGGAAGGAATGGAATGAACACTGCAAGATTGGGAAGTCTTATTGACAATGTCCTGATGCAGGTTTTGCCATGGATTCACTAATGGCTTATTAAACAATTAAAACAATAAGTGAATATTTGATTTTCCATTAATCTCTCCCAATCGCTTGATAGTGGTGCTAGTTTCTTTACTTCTGCAAGGGGTGTCCAAAGTCCGGCCCCAAGGCCAAATGCGGCCCCTGGACAGATTTTAATTGGGTCGTGACAACGCTCTTAAGAACACAGTACTTGTGGCCCTTCAGAATGTTGCATTTTTTCCTATTACTCAAATGTGAAAGCAGTAGGTCTACATAAATTACTTAAATAAGAGTCCCTTGAGGTTCAGACTGGCTGATTGTGACATCTAACTATACACAACTATATCTACAGGTTATCTATCTATATATAGATAGATATATAACTATATCACAACTATACAGCTGGCAAACCAGACCTATCTTTTATAACGGATAACACCACCCTATAAACATTAGTTATATTAGTTAGCATCTGATTTGAACATTAACACGAGATGTACAATGTTTGTTGCATTGAGTTGGTTATGTGATATGAGAAATGTAATACTTGCTTTGCTTTGTTGAGTTCTGTAGGTCTGGTAACTGAGTTATTAAAATACAATCTGCATGAGTGTCAGAAGATACTTGGCATGTTTTAAAGATGCAAGATTACGCATAAATGTTCTAAAGAAAATGTTCAGTTGTGGTATATTTTACTGCTGTGATAGCCTGCTGTGGTTTTTACAATAAAAAAATAGAATAAAATAAATTCTACTGCTAAATAAATATTTGCTAAATAAAGTTTTTTGTTATTTTAAACACAACATTTTAAATAATTTATGAATAATCTTTTTGGAAAATAAGACTGGTCCATAGGGATTTTAATATAGTCCAATCTGGCCTCCTTTAGTATAGTCCAATCTGGCCAAATTTAGACACCCTGACAGTTATCTAGGTTCCCAAATGTGAAGCACACTTCCTTGTGTAGGCATCCTGAACCAAAAAGCTTTGAGTAGTTCCCATGAATTGCTCAGCAACAATTTCAGGTAAATCAGAGCTCAAGAAACTACAAGGGGGCATGGCAAAACGAAATATTCCTGAAGACAGCAAGGTATTCATATGACAGTTTTGAATTACATTATGTTGTAAATCTTGGGGTGTTGCATTTACAATAAGCTAAGCAGCTGACTGTGTATGAACTGCAGTCCCTCCTGGTTGCCACCAGATGGTGACCATAGGTCCCTCCACCTCCTCTACAGTGATGTCACCTATGATGTTTAGACTATGTTCCGTCTTCAGCCTTGATCTTGCCTTTCATTAGACTGACAGAGTTTATGTTTGTATATAGTGTATATACCTTTTGCTTATAGAATTGGTTCTTGTACTTTATTACTTGTATGCCATTAACCAAGTTCGCTGTGCCCTGATGAATCTAAATATTGGCATTAGCTGTTATAAGCAGATGTTGCAAAAGATACGTTCAATATGCTAGTCTATTTGTTAATGCTGCCAAGTGAGCTGAACCAACACAACCAGCAAACTCAACTATCAATGCACACCCATTTCTCTCAACCCTTCAACACAACACAGTACACCACCTGTCTTGCAACCATCTTCCAGCAAATAAATTCAATGGCCTCATTCTGAACATTATGATGGTGATGGTTTCTGGCAGAGGCAAAGTGGCCAGGATCCTCCTCCAGCCCTGGTGTCTCTCTTAACATCACAGCTCTAGATGGAAGGTTCTTAGGTAAAAGTTCAATCTATAAACTGGTCACCGGCTTTTCCAACTGGAACATTACCAGAAAACTTATCATAGGCTAGCACTTGCTAGTAGCGCACTGGAGGCAGAGGGAAATAAATCTCCACTACACCTGACTTCAGTAAAAACCTGTGCCTAGGTTGTGCCATAAAGCTTTTTCCTGCCAGTTTCAGGTGGCAAGTTTTGATCCTGACCTCAAACTGTCTGGAGTGTCCTCCCACATTTTAAAGGTGATTTAATTTAATCGGTTGCTCTTAATTGTCCCAGTATAAATTTGATAAACAATTGATGCTGATAGGACTATATATAAACAAATCCAATTCAATCCTGCCACTAGACATCCTGATAAAAGGATATTTTCCTGTCATCCAGCCATGAAGGAATACAAATAGGCCCTAACTACTGTATCCATTCACCCATCCACTGGATTTGTCAGTGTTCGCAAGAATGAAATGATAGACCATGCAATGACTACAGTGGTCCTTACAAAATCACAATTAGGAATAGTTTACTTTACTGTTTGATAAGCACTTCCTTCATATTGTAAAGGGCATACACCAAGTAAGATTTGGGGTTGAATAGGAATTGTCTAAATTAACCATTTTGTGCTTCTTTATTTAGACATACATTTTCTCCAAGACGCATCAGGAGCATGTCCAAAATTTCTGCAACTTGTCACATACACCTCCTCGACCAGCTAAATGTTTGTGGGGTTATTTAACATTGCAGCAGCATAAAAGCTATATTCACAACATAAGGTCATACCAGTAGACATGGGCCAATTAAGAGAGGCCAATCAACCTAGTGTATGTCTTTGGAATGTGGGAGGAAACGAGTAAAGCCACGTGGACATGTGTAGAACATGCAAACACCAAAAATGCAGGGTTAGGATAGAACTGTAGATCTCATAGATGTGAGGTGACTGCACTTTATATATAACCAGCTGTGTGTCATTTAGTCTCAGTATAAATACACCTGTTCTGTGAATGACTCTTTCTGTTTTTAGAAAAAAACTAGAGAACAAACAGCATCATAAAGACCAAGGAACTTATGAGACAGGTCAGAGAAAAAGTTGTAGAGAGGTTTAAAGCAGAGTTAGGTTATAAAAACATATCCCAAGCTTTGAGCATTCCAAGGAGCAATGTTCAATCCATCATGCAAAAATAGAAAAAGTATTTTAAAACTGGAAACCTACCAAGACATGGCCATCCACATAAACTGACAGATCAAGCAAGGAGATCACTAGTCAGAGAAGCAGCTAAAGCCCATTTTCACTCTGAAGGAGCTGGAGAAATCCACAGCTCAGGTGGGTGAATCTGCCCACAGAACAAATATAAGTAGTGCACTCATCAAATCTAGGATCTATATTTTCCTCATAAAGTAACAAAAAACTGGGGAAGTTGAGGAATGTTAAAAAAAAACTTGTTTGAAACATCCAACAGGTAAGTGTCCCCGAAAGGCTCAATCATTTAAAAGCAAGGATGGGGTGAGGTTCACCACTTTGTGAACAACTGCGTGAGCAAATAGTCCAACAGGTTAAGAACAACATTTCCCTTCGTGCAGTTCCAAGGGATTTAGAGATTTCATCATCTACAATTCATAATATCATCAGAAGATTCAGAAAATCAGGAGAAATCTCTGCAAGTAAGCAGCAAGGCCAAAAAACAACATTGAATGCCCCTGACCTTTGAACCCTCAGGTGGCACTGCATTAAAAAACCAACATCATTTTGTAACGGATATTATCACATGGGCTCAGGAACCCTTCAGAAAACCATTGTCAGTGAACACAGTTTATCTCTCCATCTATAAGTGCAAGTTAAAACTCTACCATGCAAGGTGAAAGTAATATATCAACACCCAGAAATACCACCGGATTCTCTGGGCCACAGAGGAAAAGGACTATTTGGATTGTTATCGTGCAAAGTTTAAAAGTCAGCATCTCTGATGGTATGGGGTGTGAGTGCCCATGGCATGGGTAAATTGCTGTAAATCTGTGAGGGCACCATTAATGCTGAAATGTACATACAGGTTTTGGAATAACATATGCTGCCATCCAAGCAACTCTCAGGGACATCCCTGTTTATCTCAGCAAAGCATTGCCAAGCCACATTCTGCACTTGTTACAACAGTGCGGCTTCGTGTTAAAAGAGAGCGGGTACTCGACTGGGCCTTCTGCAGTCCAGACCTGTCTCCCATTGAAAATGTATGTCTGTCCCAACTTCTTTGGAGCGTGTTCCAGGCATCTAATTCAAAATGCCTTGTGATCTGCATGTGCCTACGACAAAACCTCAAGCCCACCGTCATTTTTAAACTTGAAACAGCTCCAGAGGTTTTCCAGCTCATCTCAAACAAATTTAGAAGTTTACATAATTTCTTAGTATATTGTGTTATATCAAGGTCCCCCGTTTACAACTAGATCCTGTAGGGATTGCAAACACAGGCAGTGCAAACACACTGGGACCTTGATTTGAAACTGCCTCTAGTCCCTGAGCAGGAAGCTGAAATCACCTACAGCTCTTTAAATGGTTAAACATTTTTTTCTAACCATTCAATATGTTCTGCTTGCAGGTCCCACTGTCTAAAATATCACATGGAAAGCGAAATGTACTGAAATACCAATAACTCCGATAGGACCACACGTTGGCTGATCAGGTATACAAAGAAACCCCCAAATCACAAGAATGAATGGATTCTTCTTAATTAGCTACTAATGGGACTGATATTCCACAGTCAGTGAAAACCTGAAGCTAATAATAAGACGATAAGTCAACTACTTCAGATTCAGAACAGATTCATGTTTTGAAATAAATTTCAAAGAGTTCAATATTATTGCAAATCTGTGTTGAGGATACATCATGACATAAGAATATTTTAATTTGATTTTTGTCAGGAATAGTGGGATAAAACTGTATTTTTTCCAATATGATAAATTATTCACAGATACAGCATACTGTATATGCACTACATCAGTGCCACTGCTAACTGCTCCATTCCACAAATAATATGTGGTCACAGACAGTCAAGTGGTGGTTACTTTCTGTTAATGGACAGAAGAGGCTAACAAATGGCCAGAGCAGCATGTGCGCTACAATTAAAACTTCATCCATAGAAAGTGCACTTATGATACAGTATATTACTGTTACAATCCAGAGCATCAGTGTTCTTTTAGGAGTCGCCACAAAGATTTAATTGCTAACACAAACCCATCTTTTATCCCCATGATAATTCTCTGCTACTTCTAGGTGGTAGCCGTGTTTCAGTGGAAGGCATACTCTGGCAGTCTGGTTACCCCTCAGGACAGCAACACGGTCTTTAATTCTACTGATTATTATTTTCATAATTTTGGCCCTTGTTCAGAGATTCCAGTCTGCTTTTCATGATGTCACAGCCTTGTGAATTTGTGAAGAAATGAATAATGAAGATGACAGTACCAACATCATATTTTTTCTAACGTGTGGCCATTATTAAGATGGTGAATGTAAAGCTAATAGTAAACGCAATGACATTTGTATTACTTATAATATTTTATAATACTCTATAAATAAACAAATATCTGGTTGCTGGCTAACTGCTTCTCAATATCATATCTGCTCTGTCAGCCAATTACAGGCATCTACATGTTAACATTTCCAGAATAGTGCAATATGCACACTTTTGATAATGTTGCTTTGATTGTTTACTTAACGTTGATATCAGTATAAGGTTATATCTATACACAGGGTTATCATATATATGTATACAGGGGTCAAACAATGAAACTGAAGCACCTGGTTTTAGACAAAGGTTTGGCTATAGCAGCCGGCTGTGTATATTGACCCTGTGGCTCTCGACGGACAGTTCTGGTGTAAAAAGGAGAGTCGAGGTGCAAATTTAATTCTGCCATGATTTGGGCAGCCGTGGTTTTATGTTTTTTGGATACAATCCGGGTTAGCCCCCGAACATCCCTTTCAGACAGCTTCCTCTTGCGTCCACAGTTAACCCTGTTGGACGTGGTTCGTCCTTCTTGGTGGTATGCTGGCATTACCCTGGATACCGTGGCTCTTGATACATCACAAACCTCCCACACTAAAATGACATGTGTTTCAGCTTCATTGTCTAACCCCTGTATATAACCTGAAGTCGATGCCAATTTCACGTAATTAATGAACCTAACATGCATGTCTTTGGACTGTGGGTGGAAACAAGTAGAACATGCAGACTCCAAATAGAAAGGATTGAACCCAAGACCTTATTGATTTGAGGCAGTGGTGCTACCCACCAAGCCACCGTGCCACCCTGAAGATGTTGCACAAGTAGCAAGTTGAAAAAATGCGGATGATGGATTCACTTGGAACAAAATGATGTCACTAGATCATAAATTGGTAACTTCTGAGTGAGAATGGGGATTTGGTATAGAGTATTGTATTTTGAAAGAAATTGTTTTTAAAGTGTGTGTACATTTTTTAGGTGTATCTTATTTGTTACAGTAAAAGTTTTCATTGTTAATAGTATTGTCTACACTATTGCTGAATATTGTACACAGCGTATTACAGTATGTATTGTGTGTGCAGAACACAACAGACAGATTTCATTACCACACCCTTCTCATACCTATCAGACCTCAGATCTAAGAATGTAGTATATTGTTGTCCTGTTTTATCTACTGGGCATAGAATTTTAAAAATCAAGGAAATTCCAGTATTATTAAACTCATTTTATCTATGGCCTATTTTAGCTGAATTCCCACAGTATCTGCTAGCTACATTAGTCAGTGTAGTGCAGTATTATTGTATTACCATTCTGTTAAGTAGTTCTGCTACATATGTTGTGCATATTAGCCAGTTATATTTAGTTATCTAGAGTATCATATCGGTATACTGGATATACTGTAGAAAACAACTATCGGTATACTGGATATACTGTAGAAAACAACTACATAGCAATGGAATCCTAACCTTAGACTTATCTGTGTGTATCTCTCTTAATTCAACCACACTTGTTTCCAGCTGGGCAACTGAAGAGGAAGATTCTTGATATTCTTTCAGCAGCTCCTGTTTCACTCTCTCACATTCAGCTTTTGCCACATTCAACTCTTCAGTAACTGAGGAAATGTTGCCCTAAAAGTTTTAGTAAACAAACACAGCACTTGAAATAATACATGAAACATTAAGCAATCAGTCTCAGATAAAATGTTTAAAGAAACATTTCATACCTATACTGTCAAAGAAAGATTTACTTATATATGGCGTTACAGTGGAGCATTGTCAACTTTACAGTTTTAAATTGTCTTCTGTTATCAAAGGTTAACCACTAACTGAGCAAGTTCAGGGCAACAGTGGCAAGGAAAATCTCCCTAAATGTTATAAGGGAAGAAATTAGACTCATTCTCCTTGAGTACAAGTTTTCCATGTTTTAAAAAAGCCTGACTTGTGATATTTTGTCTTTACAATGGGAATCCGATAATACACATAAATACACTTTTAGCAGAAACCATACTATAAATTGTTTAAAAAAAATTCCCAGGCAACTGACATGAAGTACGATGCTCCTTTCTCCTTTCTGTACTCTCCAGTCAAAGAATCACAGGTTCAGCTTGGCTTGCTTCTTACCTGGGGAATTTTATCAGGTAACATGAAGAGGCTCTGTATCAGCACCACATACAACTGGAGTTCCACAAGGCTCAGTTCTGAGATCTCTTTTCTCTTTTGAACTCTCTTCTGCTTCTCTCTGTGATATCCTAAGCAATGTTGGTCTCTCCTATCACTGTTATGGTAATGGCAGAGCTAATCCTATCGTTTCTGCCAGTGTGCCAGTGTGCCTGGAGAGCATCTCATCATGGAGGTCAGCTCATCATCTGAACTTAAACCACAGCAAAACTGGGTTACATTCCTGCAAATGAAATCCCTTAGCAAGAGCTTGGTATCTCCCATGTGAACTTCGTCACACTTTCTGTGAATGCAAGAAACCTTAGAGTTATCTTTGATAACCAGCTGAGCTTTTCTACTCACTTCGCCAAACTGATCTAGTTTTGTAGGTACTTGCTCTACAACATCATGCAGAATTTGACTCTTCCTTTTTAGGGAATCCAGTCTCTTGTTGTATCAAAACTAGATTACTGCAATACTCTTCTGGCTGGTCTTCTAATGCAAACAATCAGACCTCTGAAGCTTATTCAGAAGAGGCTCGTCTGGATTTCTCATGTCACCCCAATGCTGCGTTCTCTTCACTGGCTTCCTGTAGCTGCCGCATCAGGTACAAAACCTTGATGCTCGTCTTCAAAGTCAAAAATAAATAGCAGAATCTTACCTAAAGGCCATAATCAAACCAAGCTCTTTATCTCACAACCTCATAGACACAAGCTTGGCTTGACTGGATAGTCTACTTAAGTTTAAAGAAAAACAAGCAACAAGACTGTTCTTTGTACTGGCAGCCAGGTGGTGGAATGAATTTCCACTGGATGTCTGAATGGCTAAGTGGTGACAAAAAACCTCACATTTTCACTCAGGACTTAAGTGAAGACCCTTTGCTTGTGTGTTTTGCCCCCCATCAGATCCTAGCAGGTTCGGGATGGATTGTGTTTTTGGGATTTTGCATGTTCATACTGACACAATGTTTTGTTTATCAGGAAAAATGCAAATAACTTTTATAAGTTACTCTGGATAAGGACTTCACTTTTATGCTAGGAACTTGGAAGGAGTCACGTGGCAGGAGTGATAAGCGCTGGAAAAACGCAATAATTGTTTTTGTTTTTTACTTGTAATACATTATTCAATAAGTTACACAAGATATTAAATACTTTTATAACATAAGCTGTAGATGAATGATTTTGCCCAAATGTTTTTAAATTCAAGTGTTTTAATTGTGTTTAATGTACAATGTGCACTATGACCCTACACTCTCCTGTGCTGGACGAGGCAGTGTGTGATATAGGGAGTTACATTGCAGGAGTGATGAAGTTGAAGTCTCTGATGTTGTGGTCACAATTGTGTTTTAAGCATGTTTATGGTAGATACACTATGATATATACAGTGATATATACAGTATCTATTAGTCTCCTCATTTTACAATATATTTAACTTATGATAAATTTGTCAAACGAACTTATCCCCATCATAAATCAGGGACTACCTGTATATTGGAACTCTTTTTAGAGCTTGTGAAAACAATGTATCGAAAGCCTTAACATATATTGCTATAGGCAATGATTCAGATAGTAAGAGTTTAGCTAGCTATTATGCATTGTCATTTTCCCCAGTAAGCATGTGCTATATATCACTTTATAAAGGTGCTTTGGCTTACCAATATTTCTAATGTCAGTCATATTGAATCAACTAAGTAAAATAATTGTGTGGCCATAGTTACAAGTGTGTACCTTTAAAATAGCTACCAGCTTCATTTCACTCATCTGCTGCATCTTCAGATGGTCTGTCTCTTTCTGCCAAACAAGGAAATTAGATTTATAAAAATACCCAATAATCCTAAAATTGCAATTGTGCATATGCATATTTGAGGTCATGTATTAAACCTTTTTTAAGAAAATAGAAGCTGACAAATATCTCTCTCAGAACTATTATTTGATTATTTGACACACAACCTAAAACTAACTCCCTCTACTTTATTTCTTAATTACCGGTAGTTCTTGCTGCTTTTGCAAAGTCTTGCTATTTCTACTGTGGGTTCTGATCAATATTCGCATATGCTGTATTATTGTTCTCTATACCAAATCTGATCTATTGGTGGACAGACAGAAACTAAGTTTATCTGAGCACTGTCTCACCAAACACATATAAAGCCCTGATTAGGCAAAATATGAAAGGAATATATAGACCTGGAAAGGGTCTCCAGAAAAACCAATGCTTTTGAGCTTCCTTCTCACAAACGCTGGGAGTGTGTGATTGATTTGCTGCCCGGTTCCAGCAATCTGACTAGCAAAGCATAGAAATTATCTATTCCTGAATGTCAACTATTGTGACTATTGTCAACTAAAGCTATTTTGGTAAGTAGATACATCACATTTCATGCATAAATCCCTCATTTTACATAACGTAGCAACATTTATTGTCATGGAAATACAGCAAATAGTAGATCATCATTTAGTTTGTATAATTAATTCACTACAGTTATGTATCTACTATGACTGGAGTTTTGAGTGATTTTTCTCTATTTTGTCTCTTATTGTTTTTTATAGTTTTTTTTGTGTTGTAACTGTGCAGTTAAGATGTGGATGACTATATTGTGCCTGTCTCATGGAAGGAACCCTTCCTTTTCTACAATAGTATCATTAATGCCAAGAGAAAAGGAGATTCTGCAAAATAATTTGCATCTCTCTTAACTGTAGTAGCTTAGCGGTTTAGGTACTGGACTCTGGACCAGAGGGTTCAGGGTTCAAATCCCACCTCTGCCAAGCTGCCACATTTGGGCCCTTGAGCAAGACACTAAACCCAAAATTGCTTGGATTGTAAGACTGTATGAGTTGTAAGTCACTCTGGATAAGGGGGTCTGCTAAATGCTGTAAATGTAAATGTCTTAACAGGACATGTATACTGACGTGTGTGATGTTACTGTATATTCGTTATGTTTTGCTTTTGATGTGTGCAGTGGATATTTTCTTCTTAATCAGTAAAGCAGCTGTTTGGAGCATCAGGGCAGTACAACAACTGGTAGCTGTTGTTATGAATGACTGAACTGCATAATCATAGAAAACATTATTTCCAATTGTAATTTACAATCATTTTCTGCTTTTCATTCATCGGTTAGGATTGGTGCAATACAAAATAATATTCTGATAAGTGACTAAGCCATACTTGGAAATACAGACAGTGACAGCCCACGTACAATTTTTAAAATCATTTACAATTAGTTTTTTGTTTTTATTTTTTATTAATAATTTTTATTTTAATTTCAGTTGCTGCTTTGTAGGTTTACTCTTCACTCTTTGTTAGTCACTCTTCCACTCAGAATATCTGGACATTGTAATTAAATGCCAACAATATCCGGATTGGTAAAAGAAGACTTTTCTATTTTGCTCTCATTCATAAAAGAGCAATGTTTAACAGGTGGGCAATAATAATAATAAACAAACACCTACTTTCTCTCATTGTATTCAAATTTAATTAGTAACACAGTTTTGTGCTTAATACACCTGGCTCAGCATCCTGTTACTCTTTTGATTTGTTATAAAAGCAAAGCATTCAAGTAGGTTGCTCATTTGCTGCTTGTATGAAGCACACACATTAGTCAAATCAATTTTACAGTGCAACTGCACTTTTAAAGAACGGTACGTAACTGTCATCAGTTTAATACTACCCACATTATATTTAAACTATACCAAAAATAAAGTAACATTTCCGACAAAATCCAGGTTTTAATAATTCTGTTACAGCATTACAGGAATTTTAAAACAGATATGCTATCTGTCCTGTGTAATAAGGAATTTGATATTTTAAACCTGCATATTCCTAATACAGGAAAATATGAGTTTTAAATAGCACCATAAGCAATGTGGACTAAGAGATAACACAGCTGTAGGCAAATGTGTTATACAGGCATGTCTAGCAATCAGTGATCTCTCACTAAGAGCTACACTACCCAAAAGTAGCCTCTGAAAATCACCACCTGGACTGATGAGTCTCAATTACTTCTGCAACATTCGGATGTTTATGTTAGAATTTGACAAAAAGGACATGAAAGCCTGGATGCAACCTGTATAAACAGTTCAGGCTGATGGTGGTGTAATGGTGCAGTGAATATTTTCTTGGCACACTCTAGGCCCCTTAAAACTAATTGAGCATAATTTAAATGCCACAGCCTACCTGAGTTTTGTTGCTGAGCATGTGTCACCCTTCATGACTACAGTACATACAGTGAAGGAAATAATTATTTGATCGATTGCTGATTTTTGTAAGTTTGCCCAATTACAAAGATATAAAAATCTTTCATTTTAAGAGTAGGTTTATTTTACCAGTGAAAGACAGAATATCTAAAAGAAAATCCAGAAAATGACATTGTATAAAATATATAAACTTTTTTGCAGAGAGAAATAAGTATTTGATCCCCTACCAAACATTAGAAGTTTTGGCTCCTACAGACCAGTTAGACACTTCTAATCAACTCGTTATCTGCATTAAAGACATCTGTCTTAAATTGTCACCTGTATAAAAGGCACCTGTACACAGACTCAATTAATCAATTAGACCTTAACTTCTCCAACATGGGCAAGAGCTTTCTAAGGACAAGATCATAGACCTGCACAAGGCTGGAATGGGCTACAAAACCATAAGTAAAACGCTGGGTAAGAATGAGACAACTGTAACCTCGTCATCATCTATAAAAAAAAACGTCTGACTGCTGTTTTTCCCAACAAGGGTTTTGCCACCAAGTATTAAGTCTTGATTTCTATAGGGATCAAATATTTATTTCTCTCTAAAAAAAAATGCAAATACATTTATATATTTCATACAATGTAATTTTCTGGATTTTCTTTTAGATATTCTGTCTCTCACTGTTAAAATAAACCTACCCATAAAATGATAGACTTTTCATATCTTTGTAAGTGGGCAAACTTACAAAATCAGCAAGAGATCAAATCATTATTTCCTCCGTTGTACATATTCTAATGGCTTCTTAAAGCAGGATAACTCACCAAGTTCAGAGAATCTTAAACTGGTTTGTTATACATAGCAATGCGTTCACTGTACTTAAATGGCCTGCACAGTCACCAGATCCCAATCCAAGAGTTCACCTTTGGGATGTGGTGGAATAGGAGAGTCACATCATGAATATGCAGCTGACAAATCTGACTCTTCATGGTGACCATGGTTTAAATCCCCTGTGGTCCCTTCCGATCAGGTATGTTTTAGCATCGGCATAATGGGGCCTGAGGGAGAGTAGGCCAGACAGCGAGATCATCCTGTGATGCTACAACAGAGACCCATATTCAGCCCTGCAATGGACTGACACTCTGTTTAGTATACAGCTATGGAACTCCTGCAACCTTGACCAGGATAAGCAGGATTAAACTTTAAAAACACAATTATTTAAATTGATCTACCTGTTGTTGATACACTACTTTGAGGTTTGCCCAAATGTTGGTCAGTTATCCTAAAGAGATTATGAGCAGACATCATTAATGGTTTGCTGCTAATAAAATGAAAGCAAATTTTCTTACTCTCATGCTTTTCTGCTGGAAAAGAATCTGTTGCTCTAAGTCCTCCAGCTGAGCCTTAGTGGTTGCGTGCCGGTCACTCTCCAGAGCTAGCTCATCATTGGCTTGTTCCCTCTGTTTCTCATTTTGAGTGATCTTCTCAAGTATCCACTTTCGGTCCCTCTGCAGCTGCTTCACTGTCTGCTTGCTATGAGCAATGAGCAAAAAAACCTTAAAACACTAAAAACAGACATTCTTATGCAATGCTGTCAATAAGGAATTAGCTCTTTTTTCACTTTCGTTTTTAAGTTGTCATTCATCAAAGCAAAGTTTCTTGTTTGTAAACCCTTCAGATTTTATGTACATATTGGTCATTTATTTAATAAGAAAAACAACCCAATAATACATATCTGTGAACCTTTGATTTCAGTATCTGGTGTGATCCCCTTGTGTAAAAATAGGCTGTACCAGTTGATCAGTCTTGCACATCAGCTTGAAGGAATTTTGAATTTATTCACATGACATGCCTCCACAACATTTCTACTGGACTACAGTTAGGACTTGACCATTCTAGAACAGAACATTTGTTCGTAATTAAATATTTTTGGTATAAAAACCGGTGTGCTTAAGATCAGTGTCTTGCTGCATGACCCATATTCATTTAACATTAAATTCACTGACAGATAACCTGACACTTGCTGGAATAATTCAGAATTCATTTGTCCATACAGGATAGCAAGCCATCTTGGCCCAGCTGTAGCAAACCTTGATACTACCACTATTTTGGTCTCATCCATTCACAAAATGTTTTTTTCAGCCTTCTGACTTCCGACTTGTCCACAACCATTGTGCCAGATGCCAATATTTTTTGTGGATAGCAGTGGCTTTCACCTTGCAACCCTCCCATGCCAACCAATTCCATGTTGTCCTGATGGTAGACCCACAAACATTACCAATAGCCAATGCGAGAGCATACTTTTGTTCCGTAGAAGTTACCCTGGGTTCCCTTGTGCCATAGCACAGTTTGTTGGTCAACCAATGGTCTTGAATTTTCTTGTGGATTTGACTGTAGATTGGTGGAGTCCAAACTCTTTAGAGATAGCATTGTAAACTTTTCCAGCTTAAGTAGTGTGAACCTAAATTAACAACTGATTGTCATCCCATTGACTGAACATTATTTAATGATCCCCCACCCAAACAGTACCTGGTTCTGTGGGGGTCCTGATCATTAGAGTATTTGGAGAAACAGACAGACTACAGTATGTAATTGTATAACTACAAAGTGCATATATATGGTTAGTGGAACTAATTCTACACAGTGAGTGTAGACACAAGGAAGTGTACCTAATAAAGTGATCAGTGGGCGCCTATGCTTCTGTGAATTAGCACAAGTAGCACATTTAATAATATCAACCTGCCGGAATTGCATTTGTGACTAACTAAGCAAACACCATTAACAGCCTTTAGACCGCAAAACTGATGTAAGCACGCAATCCCAAACCTTTGGATGATGTTTTTATTGCAGTTCACAGTTTCCATTTCATGCTCTTTAATTTCATCATGTAGCTGCAGGAGCTCCTGCCGTTTCCTACTTAAGGTCTCCTCTGACTCTGAGATCTTCCCTTTTCCTTTATACCTCTAACAAATGACAAGTGATTAAGTTTTGCATATGCATATGCAGTATAGAATTGTGACACAGCTTTGTTATAATGTCTGCACACACACACACACATTGTGAAAACAAAGTGCTATAAGCAATGATCCTGTATGTTTCATTCTATTTGTTCAGAACTACTGGTTTAATGCCTTTATTCAGAGGATAATATGGCCTTATTAGTTCAGAAGAATTGCAGCCAACCATAAAAAAATGAGTATTAGGGTATAAATATGGAAACAACAAGCATTTTTCTCTTTTCATGACAGAATATAGCAGGATTTTACATGTAAAGTCTCATG
>JAUZSV010005508.1:0-16192 GCA_034780495.1 Parotocinclus cesarpintoi | reverse complement strand
ACTGAATTCATTTAAGCCCTACGATGTTACCCAAACTTTCTGCAAGTTCTATGGCTAAAATAGTGTATAAATACTTACGTAAATATAGCATCCCTACTTCACGGATTTTCGTTTATTGCGGTTGGTCCCTGAACGTAACCCGATAAACGAGGGAACACTGTAGTCATATTGTTTCCAGTGGTCAAAGTTGGACAATGGCTCTTATGATGAAGCTTATGAGAAGAGTTGGAGTGTGGATAGAAGGCAAAGCATAATTTTAACAGGAGTGGGGTTCAAACTCAAAGGACCACACAGCCACTGGGGTCAAACCACTCAGACATGGCCTGGTGTTAAAAATGCCCTCAATTATTGCTTTAGATCCCCCAAACACAAAGCCTATCTTTGCCAAATTACCAGTAAATTGATGTTTATATAATTAATCTCTGTTTTACCAGTGATGAAAATGGTTTTACATTATTGTCAAGACTATCACAAGCTTCATTGCTTCTTATTGTTCACCTTCTCTTGGTTTTATGCGTCCTTGAAAAGGGTTTTATTTCTCATTCCGTGTACATTTTAATATATTTGACTTTTCTCATACATTTTTTAAAAATTGCTTTCTTTATTCTACTTTTTGTGTGCTCTTGACAATCCGCTAAACGCAAATTCAATCTTAACTTTCTATAAAGATACTTACAAATATTGACAGTTGCAGGTTTTTGGTTGCTCTCTCCTGTTCCCGGTTAGACATTTATCAAATGTGACACTTTAAGACTCGGTTCACATCTGTGTTTCATGCCATTTAGTTGCTTGATGTATTCCAGGATGATTGAGTGGTTAAGGTGTTAGCCTTAAGATCCAGTGGACGTAAGTCTTTGTGGGTTTGAACCCCACTTCTGGTAAGTGTTAAGCTTTACCATTGTTACTTGTGACACTGAAGTGGTAAAGCTTATCTTTGATATGGCCTGGAAGTTCTAGGTTTCATCTATTCATTCAGTCTAAGCCTTTTATACAAAACAAAGCATACTACAGTATATCCAGTCATATGCTTTATATCATGACTTTATGATAAAGCGTACTTTTAACAAGAGGAGGGTTCAAACTCACAAAAGTCACAGCTACTGTAACCCAACACCATAACCATTATAACCACAATTACTGGTGATGGAATTGTATTGTCACTTTAGACCCCATAAACAGTTGGGATCAGCGAAACCCTTTTTTTTTTTTCAATTCACCCGTGTGTTTCACATCATTCCTTTGTTTTTCTTTGTACCAGGATGGCCGAGTGGTTAAGGCGTTGGACTTAAGATCCAATGGATGTATGTCCTCGTGGGTTCGAACCCCACTCCTGGTAATAGTTATGCTTAAGCATGGTCACTTTAGACCCTTCAAAGTTTGTCTTTGGTATGTTAAGACTGAACTGGCATTTAATGCAATTTACATTAGTGCTTAAGGCCATTGTGTATTATTATACACAGCTGTGATCCAGAGATCGAACCCCAACACCAATGCTTAAGTCATTGTAAGTGCCTCCAGAACAACTTTATCAAATACAGCTAAAGCTTGTAAATCATATATACATTTTATGGGGACAAGTCGAATGTGTAGAATTCACATGATTTGTTTTCTGCCACTTTTTTTTAAACTACATTTCCCAGGATAGCTGGGCTGTCGTGGCCTAGCGGATAAAGTACTGGACTCTAAAATTGATGGTCTAGGGTTCAAATCCCATCTCTGCCAAACTGTCCCTATTGGGTCCTTAAGTAAGTCCCTTAACCTACAAGTGCTTGAATTGTAAAACTGTATCAGTTGTAAGTCGCTGTGGATAAAGGGCATCTGCTGAATGTTAAATGTAGCTGAGTGGTTACGGCGTTGGCCTTAAGGTCCAATGGGTTCTAACCTTCTGCTATAGTTACCAACTGCTATAGATTAGCATTATCACTTTAGACCCAATAAACCAAGCTTATCCTTGATACTGACAGTACATTTCTGTCTAGCATATTATAACTAAAGAACAACAGACTTCACCTTCTTTTCCCTCAAGACTATCTAAAAACCCACCACTACTATTATTTAACATGCCTGTAATACCCTAGCTCCTAGGAGGTGTGTGACTTTAATCCCACATGGCCATTATGAAAGCAACATGCAGCACGCTGGCTTTAGTCTAGACACCACTTCCTGCCTGGCAATTGCACATTATTAGAACAGACAGACACTTGTGATTGCAGTAATTCTGGAATGACATAAGTGGAGTGTGATTCCAGCTGAGGGTCTTGAGTGAGTTATTATGGAGAAAGGAGAAAAACGAGCCAGGGAAGAGACATACAGTTATTTTGTTTTTTTGTTTGGCATGTTATTATGTGCTCCTATTTTGGAGCATAAGCCGTGTTAGAGCTATTTGAATATCCATAATTGATAGCTGCAGTGATTGCTGGGTCTGAAGATTTCTGAACTCAATCACGTCAAATGGGAAAACCATTTATACTGTGTATATATGTTGGGGCACTAGCACTTGTAGCCTGCTGAGAAGACCTGCTGTATTCATATTTACCACCAGAGGCCACTATAATTCATATACATAGCAATAATGTGTCACATATTACATACATTATGTCTCGCCATATATCGTCGGTCAGAATTAGGATGCCATAAAACTAATTCTGTATTGTTCTTAATCACACGGTCATCATGATTTACGGGATACGCGCCGATGGTAGAGCTTTATTACTTAAGGTCGCTGTTTGTTTACTTAATAATGTACTCTCTAATATAATCCACGTGATCTGTTTCAGGCCAATCAGTGCGCTCATGTGAACCAGGATGGCCGAGTGGTTAAGGCGTTGGACTTAAGATCCAATGGACGTATGTCCTCGTGGGTTCGAACCCCACTCCTGGTAGGAGATATGCTTTAGTTTGGGAAAAGAAAACTCTACGTGTCACATGAAAAAACAGTAATAAAACCCTAAAACCTTCAAACTAGTTCATAATTATAGAGGGTTTTTGGAAAACCACCAGCTGGTCAGGTCCAAACCAGCTAAAACATCAACGCAAATTATGCTGTTTTTAGGTTTTTAAGCAGGAAAAAATAATAATAAAATAAAATAAGCATGTGCACACAAAACACCCCTAAAGTAATATATAATTATATTAATATATAATACTGAATAATTATGAACTAGTTTGAGGGCTTTAGGGTTATATTACGGTTTTTGTTCACATAATTATAAACAAATAAATCCGTAAATGAAACACTATTCCCTTCAGTAAAGGTGCAACTTAAACAAACAACAAAGTTGGCGGAACATACCACTGTTTGGGCGTGGGTGAACACAGCCTTTTAAATCTGTCATACTGCAAACGCATATTTTTCTTTTCGCAATTATCTGGTATTATTGTACAAACCATGTAACATTTAACGAAAGACAGAATGTACTATTAAAGATGTCATAAAAGTCGTCAATAATATAAGAGCCTAAATACAAGCCCCCCCCCATTTCGTCCGTAAGGTCAGCGATCCCGGCAAAGACAATTCTTTTCTAACTCCAGTGCACAGAGCAGTTCAGTCCCTCAGAACTCCGGCAAAATCCAGAAAGTAAGTGATATAAAAATGTGCGACAGTGTGATTAAAACGATAGCAGGTTTGCTGTTGAAATCGAACTTTTTATTTAGGGAAAGCTGAAGTGATTTGCTGTTAGTTTTATCGCCACGTGGCTGCATGAAACATAACCGTGGTGCAAGTCAGGAAGTCTAACTATAGCCATGAACTTCAGCCAGTGCTGTATAGAGTCTGATATGAAATCCTGTTATTCACACTTATCAACAACACCAGGGTCAAAACTTACGAGTTGAACCTTATCGTTATTCGTAATTGATATTACAAAAGTTTGGTGTGAGTGATCTCAATGAAAGTGTGTATGTCATTACGGTGCATCGTGGTTATCTGTCGGCTTCCATAATGTCTTAAAATAAATGTATAACATTTGGTTAGAACAATGCAGGATACTTAACTGTAACACCTAATAAACTGTAGTGTAATTAATGTATTAATTAATATGCACAGGTGTGCGCTGTTTTAACCATTTGATCACCACCAGATGTGTAATATTGGTTATATTAACTGCTCACAAAAATGAGGAGATATTTCAAAATGAATATGAAAATGATCCCACAAGAATTGCTGGACAATCTGATCCTGTCCATGTCCCATCACTGTCACTGTGTTTTGGTACTCTTGGGTGATCATACACCCTACTGAACAGTCTGGGGATGTGGGGCGTCCAGTTTAACATCCTTCTGTTCACCCCATAAATATATCATTTACTACACAATCACCAGAATTGAGTTAAAATCTCATTTGCATAATCAAACACCTTTTTTGACTTTTCATTTGCTTTTCTGATCATCTTGTCTAATAAATGAAAATCAAATGCTTCTTTTTTTAAGAAAAAAAAAACTTTATCCTTGTATAATACATGCATATTTCCCCTATGAGCCAGTGCTTTGTGGTGGGAAAAGTATTTTTTCCAACGTGCCACATGCATGCTGCACAGGTGGTGTGTGCACCCATCGTTTACCCAGGTATTTACCCTGTAGATTAAAAGTAGTACATGGTGGCTTTCCCGGTTCTCCCTGGGCGTAGGCGGGCGTAGGCATGGTTCGCCCTGAATGGGTTGCTGGTGGATTGTAAGACACAATGTATCTTTATAACACTGCCTGAGATAATGGTTATACACTGCCCCCCCCCACTTTGTGTTATTTTCCTTCTGAATTCATCAGAAGGTGAGTTTGTGAATGGAGAATTTTTTGTGCCCCTGTGGCATGTTTGTATGATCTGTGGCAGTTTGTTGCTAATAGATGTTGAATAGATCTGTTAATGGAGCAGGTGAATAGATGCAGAATCTCTTGAATTGAGTGTTGTCTTATGTAGATGGTTCACACGAAGACTTTGACAATCATGAAACTTTAGCTAAGGATTAGTTGCCATGTTTTATTTTTGAATATTAATTATTAATATTAATCTGTTTAATAGGGGTATAACGGATCACAAATCTCTTTCACAGTTGTTGAGTGAAATATCGGATAATTGTTCTATTCAGCATAAAAAAAGTGTTAAATTTATCTATGTTCCCTCGCCACTTCGCGGTTCATCTTTTGTGGCTCTCTGTGGAAAAAATATAACACGGATTTTCGCTGTTTCCGGAACTTTTACTTTTAAAAAGTCACGAAATGTATAAAAAAAAATATAAAAAATATTAATTCTAACAATAAAGGAATGTTATAAATGAGAAATGATAAAATATTAGGATTTATAGTAAATAGCTGTTGTAGCTACTCAATGTGTAGGATATTTTGGTGCTGTAAGCTCGGTACGGACGGAGCATGTGAGATACGAGAGTGATGTATGATGTGTTAAGTAAAGAGAACGTTCCATTACTTCAGCGTGTTACTTGATTATTCAACAGTTAAAAACATTACAGTAGTGTTTTTACTCAGCGGATGAATACTCACCAAAAACGAGAAGTAACACTAGAGCATCGGCCGCCTGAGTTGCTACTTGCCGACATGACAAGTTTTTGTCTGCGGTATTTTGTTCACTGTTTGTGAAAGTTTCGTTATAGACTGAATTCATTCAAGCCCTACGATGCCACCCAAACGTTCTGCAAGTTCTACGGCTAAAATAATGTATAAATATTTAAATAAATATAGCGTCCCTACTTTGTGGATTTTTTCGTTTATCGCGTGTGGTCCTGGAACGTAACCCCCACGATAAACGAGGGAACACTGTACATTTGAATTTAGAACATTCTCAAGTCTAACTAGCTACAATCTCTAACCTGAATATTAGAAAAGTTGCTTTAGGTAACTACATACCAACAGAGTCAACTACTCTGATTTACGGACATATTGGGGTGTAAGTAACATATCAGCGAATACAAAGGTGAATGATGTGGGGAAAAGCTCTGATTATATAAATAGTGCTGTGTGATATTGGTCCACATGCAGTTCTTCTTACGAGTGTGATTCTGATGGCATGGTTGACGAAGACAGCATTTAAAACGGTCGTCTCCTCCAGTTATTTGCACACTTCATAAAGATGAGTACAAAGGAGTTTGAAGAAATTTTTTTGGGGGGGAATTAGCTCAACACTAATGCTTTTGACAAATTCAACCTTTAATTATAGATAATTTAGTCTGTTAAAAAAGAAATCTCAAGAAAATAATTAGTTTTAAAAAACCACGTGCCAGAATTATTGAAACCCCTACCTTTTATATTTTGTAGAACCTCCCTGTCAATTAAATTTTTTAAAACATCAAAAGGAATACAGAGCTGCGAATTTTTATATGATATCCAAATTATTCAGGGTCCTATTTCATATCTTGCTCCCTTTTCTCTTTAGCTCCCATTTTTGGCAGAGGCAAACAGATTTTTATAACATGTTCCTAAATAAAGATTCCTTGATCCCATGTGTCCCCTAAGGTGGTTTCAATGGACTTTGGGGTTAAATACAATATCACATTCCCTACACCATGCTTAACAGTGGGGTTATTTTCAGTGTAGCCATTCTTCTTTTTAAACCAAACCCAAGTGATTGTTGTCAGAAAGCCCAATTTTGGTTTCATCTGACCACAGAACATGGTTTCAGTCAAAGCCCATGTGTTTAGTTTTTTTTTTTTTTTAATGACAAGACTTCCAAGTAATCCGTTTTGTAGAGGTGATATCTGATTGGACTTTTACACACTTACTACTTTTTATGCATCTGTCCAGCTGTGATCTTTGGGGGGGGAAATGTGTTCCCTTTTGATTATCCTTACTGTGTGTACTTAATCCTCATCCAGGCACATTAGTCACAGTTCAGGTTAATTAGAACTATTTAATTGTTGATTTAACCCCTATGATAGATTGGCGCCATATCTAAGGTTGTTCGTGCTTTGCGGATGTCCCGCGACCTTCTACAGGATTAAGTGGATAATAACGTAAATAAATAAATAAATGTTACATTTTTGGTTTACATTGAAACATGGGAATTTTCAGAGAAGTCAATTTTTTTTTAACAATTCCTTGACTTAAGAAGATTAAGTTTTTTTTTTTCTTATTTTAATATTTGAAATCTCATGTTCTATTGTCTGTCCCATATTGAATAATGATTAAGTGAAATAGGAACTCGCTCATAGGAATAGGAATCACTGCTTATTAGATGTTTTAAAGAATTCCTGGGGTAATTCCCCAATGTTCATGGGACGTGGTTTTGTTTTACATTTATTTACATTTATGTCATTTAACAGACGCCCTTATCCAGAGCAACTTAACCCACAATTGCTTGGATTGTAAGACTGTATTGATTTTAAGGGCCTTGCTCAGGGACCCAACTGTGGCAGAGGTGGGATTTAAACCCTGGACCTCCTGGTGTATAGTCCAGTACCTTAACCACTAGGCAACCACAGTGGTTATTCATGTTGAGGAATTTCCTTTCGGACTAAATTTACTACAGCTGGATTTTTTTTAGTGAACACTTTAGAGCTGAATTTCCAATGACCCTTTTTATCTGTCTTTATCTAAGATGCATGCAATTGTGAAGGTGACTGTACATATAAAGCCTAGTCCAGTTGATATATATGCAATCAAATCCTAAATAATAAGGATAATAATAATGCGTATCAGTGCCTGAAATTGCTAAATAAGATCTTGGACTATATACACATTGATTTTAAATTGTTAAAAATAGAAATTAAAAAGTGAATGTGAATTTATTTAAAGTTTGGTGGATAAAATGTTAAACATAAAATGTTTTCATATAATATATATTTGAAGCATGTTGACAGCTCTAAATCTCCTGTTTGAAATTCTTTAAGCATAACAATTTTCACAAATGATTCTTACAAAAGAATTATTGAGGTATAACGTTTTATTTTATGTATGTGGTTCTATCATTGATTGGGCCTGGGGAGTAGTTCTCACCATAAGTGGCAGAACGACCCCATGCAAATAAGAAATGCTGTGCTAAATTGGACACCAGACAAACAGAACTTTAAGTTAATTAGCTACATATGCAGTCTTCGCACATTGCTTGGAGAGATTATAATGTACATTTTTTCACTCGGACAAGGAGTGCTGGGATATATGCAAATCAATGGAGCTGTATAAGATCCACGTTTCTTAACAGATAACCCTAATAACATCCTTATTTCTCCTGTCATTGTCCAATAAACTAGTTCCACTTACCATATGGTTGCACTTTGTAGTTCTATGGGTACATGCTGTGGTCCATCTGTTTCTCTATGTACTTTGTCAGTCCCATTTACTCTGTTCTCTAATGATCATGACCCCCACAGATCAGGTATTGTTTGGGTGACAGTAGCATATATAGTAGGGTGTTTAAAACCTTCAACAGCACTGTTGTGTCTGAGCTAGGGGTTGCATAGGCTAGTCAGCTTTGACATCCACTAGTGGCCATGCTGTAGTCGACTAGTCAGAAGGAGAAAGAAAGCAGCTCTTCTTCAGAACACTGTGCTAATCAAACTTTAGCAGTCTGAAAATACTTCAGACCAGTTTGATCCTGAACAACAGTAAACTGCACTGTAGTGCTTAATTTGTAAAATATCAGATAAGGGTTCTAATACACTGCACTGCTATTTTGCACAGTTATTTTAAAAGTGAAGCCTAAGATAGCAATAAAGTTGGAATATGATTTGACTCCACCGTTGTCTATTTTTCACATTTAACTGCGCTAAATAAAAAAAATTTTAAAAAAAGATTTGCTTTATCTATGGAAAACATGACTAGTCCTCTAGTAGAAATTACAAGTCGTCCAACCCCTAGTCCGAGCTCACAACCAAACAGTCCTGTGGGGCTCCTGCGGTGGTCCTGACCATTAAGAGAACAAAGTCAAGGGGGCAAACCTTTCTGATAAAGTTTGTAGAGAAACAATAAGACAATAGTCTGTAATAGCAGAACTACAAAGTGCATCTGTATGGTAAGTGAAACTGATAAAATGCACAGTGCAGAAACAAGACGGCATACATAATAGAGATTAAGTATTTATTAATTATATAAACATGTGAAAAATATGTGATATGCTGTAAGACTGTAAGAATTATCAGAACGTTGCCCAGCTAATCAGTTCAATTTGATTCTGTTGAAATGGTTTAAAATCAATATTATGCGCAGCCAGAACTTTTGACGTTGTCTGGCATTGTTTATAAAAAGCAAATATTCATGAATTTTGTGCACTTGGAAGCACTTAATTTTAAAACTGAGATTGGGGATTTTATTTAGGAAGTTAGATAGGCAAGTCAGTCATTTTACTCTTTTTCATATAAAATCAGTTTCATTCTTGTCTTCCTTTTGTGCTCTTGACTGAATGTGAAAACTAATGCAAAAGTGACCGAGGGACAGACTAGGAGAAATGATGCATTCATGGATGAACACTAATCATTTAAATTGGTATGTTATAACAATTACTGTGCATTCTGTATTATACACAGAACCAAGAGGTATATTATGGATTATGGTGGTACAAGTTATCAAACAACAAAAATTGTTGAAGGCAACGCTTTTTTATTTACAGTAGATCCTCGAGATTTAAACTTAATTGGTTCCAGAAGCTGTTCAAATTCAGAAAAATTAACTCTGACTAATGTTAAAGAGTGAACAAAATGCACCAGGAGACAAAATACAGACATTACAAGCCTCGCAGTTTTAAACTAGCCAATCTACCAGTACAACTTTAGGCTGGATCAGAAGCGTACATTTTACCGATAAGTCAGAATTTTTGTTTGAATTCAGGTGCAAAAAAATCTGATTGGTCGAATAAAAAAAGTGTTCAAATTCCAAGGTTCCACTGTATCCCAAATGCTAATTTTATTTAAAAGTGAGACGCTACAATGTGAGAAAAACATAACTATACTGCTCACAGAAATTAGGATTAGGTTTCAAAAAGAAACATCCTCTAATGAAAAATCCCCTATTTTGTATGAGTGGTGTAGTAAAACTAAACACTTGTCCAGTTAACTGTTAAATGTTATATAAACTGGTTACCTGTGTTATAATTGTTTTAAATGCGTCTTGCTGAAAAATAATAACAGGTGGGATGTTAATGAGGCTGACTTGATAGCTCCACCTCTTTAACATATTTCTGACATTTAAACAGTATTAATGCATAATTGGGGGGGAAAAAACCCTGCAGAATAACAATGTATAAATCTATAATAGGACCTTGATGCATGACATTAACATAAAACTTGCAATGCTTGTTCGTTTATTAATGTTGTTAGTAAAAGCAGCTCTGATTATGTGCTAAAACTATCATAGCAAGAAATTGGTTTGAATTAGAAGTGATTTTGTTTATTTAAACAAACTATATTGTTCACATTTATTAATTTCATTTAGTAATGGGGATCATTTATTGTACTAGATTATTGGCTGCTATAACCATGATTTTAAATTGATTGGCTTTAATAGACTGTGCTGACCTTTTTAAATGAGTAGGTTCATCCCTGAATTGGACTTTAGTTTTAAGCACTGCATTTAAAATATCCAGTCTGGACTGATCTAATGTTCAGATTGAAAAATGTCAGTATTGTACTGACAAAAATGATTACATTTCAATCGCAGTTAATCAGTGCCACGTCACTTCCTTTTGCAGTGAGGGTGTATCAACAGGAACGTATAATAGGGAAAATGTAGACATTTTGTTAATTACAAATATTGTTTCTGGTGTTAATTCAACAGTGCAGATCATTCTAGTAATTCTGTTTCTTACTGTGCAGATTAAGGAACATGAATGGACTGACTGCGGCTGACCTGGCCCGTGCTCAAGGCTTCCACGAGTGCGCTCAGCTCCTCTCAAATGCAGAGAATCAGCTCAGAAACCTAAGCCAGTTTGACCATAATGGAACTGACCTCACCGTAATTCAAGGGCGGAGCCTTCTTAATGGAGTAACTAAAAGGAAGAGACTCATTGAATGCTCTGAGCCAAATCATTTGAAGAGAGCAAGAGTTCATGGTAAGCGTGGTTTGTGGAAAAGGCAAGAGTTGCGGTTCGCAAAGTCTGGGTGTAAAAACTTTCACTCGTTCCTGAAGTACAGTCGATTCCGGGTAATCGGATCACATCGGGACGCGGTCATTTTGGTCCTAATAACCGCCTGGTCCGATTAAACGAACATGCTCTATGTTAAAAGACGGGACGTGCTATGTAACATATTAAATGTTTATTAAACCTTTATTGTACGATTTACACGTATAGCGAACGTACAAACAAGAACTACTGTTAATTACCAACTTTGTTCATTAAAAAATAAATTTGCAACCAAGTTTTTGGAAACGATCTACAACACAATGTATAGGTTCCCCCCCAGTCAAAAGTCATGCATTGATCGATTAATTAATTAATTGATTGATTGATTGATTGATTGCACTAAATTGGTCCGACATGGGTGTATGTGATGTACATTGATGCTGATAGCAATGTAAAGTAAACATGTTTAGGTGACTGGGTTTGAGTGAAAACAGAATTTCATTTAAGGCCAGACTTTTTCTATTGCTTGCTTTGCGGATCCGCCGACGATCATATTTAAAGAATAAAGAAAAAGAAAAAAAATGTTTTTTTTGCGGGGGCGGGGTTTATTTCTCGGATCCGTCGCATCACCAATGGTTGAAATAAAGATTACAATTAAAAAAAACTTATTTTATTTTTTTTATTTTATTTTTTTAAGCTTTTTCCGCCCTCTGATGGAGAGCCAACGGTATTCTTCTGTTCATTGACTTTTTTCCCAGATTCACTTTAATTTAATTGTAGGTTAAATAAATTATTTTAAAATAAAAAAATATTTTTCCTTGTATTGATTGCACATAGAGAAATTAAACACATCCTCGAGAAATTAAAAAGTGCTAAAAAATTAATTTTATTATTTTATTTATATATATATATATTTTCCTCCCTCCTCAGTAGATTCTTAAGTAGGAACATCCGAGGAACAAACAATTAAAAAAAAAGTCTGGCCTAAGGGCTCTACTTTATTACATTTTACCATTGTTGATGTAGTGAGATGTAGTGAAAGGTGACTCTGTATTTCAAACGACACTCACAAGGGGGCAGCATCCTCTGAATAAAGTCAAAGTGCTCCAGACATGGATCTGTTTGGATTGTCTAATCCTGTGTAGCTGTGTAAAACAGTGTCATTAACAGTGGTGGGCCTTGTATTTTTGACACGCGTTGATCAGGACGGATGGATTTAAGATGATTTTTTTTGGCGTGAGTGCGTTGATCAGGACGGATGGATTTAAGATGATTTTTTTTGGCGTGACTCGCAGTAAATCTTGATGAACGGAATGATGGGAAGGTTGTGACTGAATGCGTAGTCACTTGTGTATATTTGTGGGAGGATATTAAGCAGAACTTCAGATGTGGTCTTGCTCGCAGACTCCCATTTATCACATGACGCAGACAGACGTGACACACAGCTGCCCACGTATCATTTCAAACCAAACAATTGTCACTTGGCTGCTTCGTCTCCGAAGGTGTGCTCAGCTTACTCGCAATGGTTTGAAATAATTTTGCGTCACGTTTATCAGGTACACTTACCATATAGGAACATGTTTGTGGTTCTACAGTTAAAGACCGTATTCCTAGCAGTGCTGCCGAGTTCACTCACAGGCATCTCTACCATACTGCCCCTATTGTCACCTTGTGACAAAGTTTGAAAATGTCTCAGTTCTTGCACAGTTTGTGTTCTTCATCCTCTAACCCGTCGAAGTAAATTTAGTTTGAGGAAAAAGTAAATAATCAATACTTTTTCCCATTGAGGTGCAATTAATACACAGGTAATGAGTGCAGCATAGGAGGGAATCGTATAGGAAAATAACAGGTCTGTGACTGACCGAATTCTTGCTGGTTGGTTAGTGATCAAATATATAATCTGCACATTAATTATTTATTAATCATACAATGTGATTGGCATCAAAGTCAATTCATGTTCAACAGGTAAACGATAACGCACAATTAAAATAAAAGAAGGGCTGTTGCATGTCGGGAAACATGCCTATAATAATAGCAGGTCTGAAAATGCCCGTATCTGTAGGTGGGGACCGTATTCCTAGCAGTGCTGGTGGAGTTTTTAAACACCAAGGTCACTCACGGGCGTCTCTACCATATTGTCCCACTTTGTAGAAAGTCAGAAAAAGTGTCTTATTTGTTGCACAGTTTGTGGCTGCGTCCGAAATCGCATACTTTGACAGTACACACTAGATTCGATTAAGTACGCACTGCTCGACCGTTTAAGTACGCAAGTATGCAGTATGCGCAGAACCTCGGACGCACTACGCCCGCCATCTTACCATTGTCATGTGACGCCTGACGTCACGCCAACAACAAAAAAATCGCCTCCATTCCCAATTCGCCAACATTTTTAATTATTTGCAAATATAATAATCAGTGGAAAAATATTTTTAATTAGAAAATATTTTTTATAGTTCATTTGAAATTTGTAAACCGTCACCTCAGCGCTGTCCGCTATTTTACTTCATCAGCTTTGAACGCCTTCCCTGCTCCAGTTGAATCATGGGATAGGATAGTGTGCTTTGGTTGCATACTTAAAAATGGCTGCCACTTGAGGACGTCATCCGGGGACTTTTCGCGTACTGTTTCAAGCATACTTTGTATTCCGACACACTACATGCTCTCGCCTACTGCTTTCGCGTACTGTATAGTATGGAAGTATGCGATTTCGGACGCAGCCATCGTCATTATACCATCGCTACAGCAATGCCTAAGATATGTGCACAATACTGAAAGTACTGCTAAAATGATTCAAAATGGCTTGTTGAACATAAGGGTGGATTCCAAGCACCTTCCACAATCAAACATCATTATGCAATGTCCTGAAAGACAAACTGCAGTAGATATAGATATCCACCTGGAAGGTGTATTGGAACGGTCCATTACTGCAGCATACCATTCAGAACTTGTACAAAAGCATTCCAAGAAGGATTAAAAGCTGTTTTGGAAGCAAACACTTGCCTTATTCCTTATTAGATTCCTGGAATTAATATTATTATGGGTTGACGTTATTTTATCCGTCATCTGTGTGAATTCCAGTAATACATCTTTGACAAAAACGCCGTTATTAACAGGCATTATTTGTTAAGCCGAGCTTAACGTTTGAGTATATATAAATATGGTCAGGTTCCTAAAAAGCTGGTGGGAAAATGATACCAGATTGCAACTGCCAGGATCTCGTGAACGTTTCCCCCTCAAAAGCTCAATGCTTGGATACTGCCCCTGCCGGTCTTGTGCGATGTTCTGGAACAAAACGAACCAATGTGATGTGAATACAGTGTCAAATACAGCAAAGCAATGAGATTAGACAGCTGGCTAGACCTCAAGTTTTGCCGTATTGTAAATGTAGGGGGTTGAATCTGTTTAGGAATTTTTTGTGTACCAACTACGTGTGGTACACAGCTCTGCGGTTGATCCCTGAACAGGTGGGTCGATGTGCTGATGAAAACCAGAGGAAGGTGGTAACCAAGAGGGGGTAGCTATGACAGCTTGTCTTTAACCTGACGTTCTTACCTAACCCCCCTCAATCCCATCTCCGTGCCTTTCCCTCCTACCTGCTATTTCTCTCTCTTCCTTCACAGGCTCCAGCACAAAATTTTGCAAGCATTGCATAAGCACTGAAGGTGTTTTTAGGGGGGGTTGGTTCTGATAGAGATGGAGTGCTAGAGACTGATGGCGATGAAGAGAGGAGGATGAGAAGAAGACTGCCCTCTCCCATTGTCTCTCCAGTACTGTTTTGGCGTGCAGCCTGCAAAAAGTAGGCTATGTTTGACGCGCTTCAGGGTAACGCTGAGTCACACTATGCAACTGAATGCTAAACCCACTGATTGCATCGAACCAAGGATTCAGCCTGTCTCATTTCAGAGTCTTGCATGATACAATAGTGTGCCATGATCCTTTCACAACACCAGCGCCAATAATAACAGAACGAGACAAGTGGATGAGGTATTAGCTACTTCTGCACCCGTGCTAGAAGTCTTTACAAATAATTTCCACTTAGTCAGCTGGATGGTCTCCAGGGCGGCGTTAAATAATGAACAAAGCATTTCTCCACCCCCAATAGCATCAAAAGTATGCATGATGCCCAAGAATGCGTCATTCCTGCCAAGTATTCAACTAGAAAGCAATACGTTTCCGTACTAACTGCATATGGCCGTTAGCATGCCGGAAATCTCTCTGACGATACAGGCTGATATCCTGAACAGTTTCCTGGTTCTGTGTTAATGCCTCAAACTCTCGAAGACTGCATTCCTAAAGAATGGCATCCAACAGAATGAAATACAAGCACACGTCATTGTACTATATTGTTTGATAACATTGTTCTGTTTGAACACAACAGGACAGCACACTTATCACAATGGTTTATATCAAAGTAAGATAGTAAAAAAAAAGTAAAAAAAAAAAAAAAAAAAGGCTTACTGGGGATACTCCACTGCAAATAGTATCTGAAAGGCAAACCTTTTGCCTTTCAAATACATTTGTTCTGTTTTTAAGTCATTAAGTAGAATGCAAAACAGTACGTAACTGGTCTCTAACTGGTGGGACATCCTGTTTTAGTCCAACTTATCCTGGTCATATCACCTGATATGAGTGATGGACGGGGCACCAATCCATAAACGGTTTCATAAACATAACAACCAATATTTTACTTGCAAGCCACACATAGGATTCCACCCCAATACTGCTGTTTCCAGCAGCTGGCTTAGTGAGTCAGCGAATCTACCGGGTGTAAACACGTGTTTGTTTCATAGTGGTGATGAATAATGCCGGGCCAAGATCATTTCGTGATATACAAGTGACGGTTTGGTTTGTTACATCGATAGCGTTTTGACTAATATGCATAATGTGAGAGCTTGATCCCTTTTTGGGGAGGCCTGGATTTCTTTGAACAATCCCAAAACAGTATGTGTTAGTGTGTACAATTCCCCGCGATGAACTGGTGCACTTTTCGGCCCGTGTTCCAGCCTTGTGCTGCGTTTCGTAGGATAGGCCAGACTTTTTTTTATCGCTTGTTTCGCGGATCCGCCGACGATCATATTTGAAGAATACAAAAAAAAAAGGGGGTTTTTGCTATTTCTCGGATACGCCGCAGTACCAATGGTTAAAATCTAAAAAAAAAAAAATCTTATTATTTTTTAGCTTTTTCCACCCTCC
>JAUZSV010005289.1:0-16198 GCA_034780495.1 Parotocinclus cesarpintoi | reverse complement strand
ACACACACACACACACACACAGACACACACACACACACACACACACACACACACACACACACACACACACACACACAGATAGATGGATTGGAATAAGAGTAACTGGTAATTAATACATAATTAATAATTAATTGATTGAATTAATAAATTAAATTCTAAATCTGTATTTATTTTAAATTGTTTTTTTTTTCATATATGCTACTTATTTATTTTTTTATTTTCATTTTTATTTAAGTAAAGTATTTGTAGTTCACAGACTCCTAAAACTAAAAATGTATGTAACATATGTATGTAATGTGTTACAGTAAAAATCATGTCAGCATTTTTATTTGAGATACACTTCCATATTTTAGGTGTCTATTGACTCAATAGACTAAGTATTTAAAGTCAGTTAGTTTACAATTACTTCTCACTATAGGAAAAGTGTAAACATCTTTTGAAACTGGCAGTCACACCTATGCTACAATCAGTCCAATACACAAAAAGAGTTCAAATGAAAAAATGGTGGCTGAGATGTAAACAAAGAAGCTGCTCAAGTGGTTAAACTTCTTCTTTCACATATTCGATACAATTCCTTTCAATGCTGTACTAAAACCTTTATTAGAGTGTTTTACAGATAATATGAGAATTTGAAATGACATAACCCATGCTAAATGCCCAGCATCTAAACCCCGGGTGATCCGATAAAAACATAACAGTAGCAGAAACAGTAGATGGAGATTAGATTGATCGGATGCTCAATTAGTATATCGTTAAAGCCGAAGACAAACCGGACTCATTCAGAGGAGTACATGAATCCTTGTTTCAGGTGATTAATTCCAAAGCTAACATCTGATATCCTGAATCAGCCCCATGCAGGATCAGTGCAGAATAGAGGTGTGTTTAGTCCTCATTACCAGTGGTGGATGAGAGGAGGGAAAAAATCAGCCCAGTCGGGGCAGATTGAGCCTGTGGGTTTTAATTGCACCTCTTTCTTATCGCAACCTCTCAGAGGGATCAAATGGCCTGACTGAATGGAGCATTTCATTAACCAGTCACCTTATCACAGGAACAACCTGTGTGATGCTAATGCACCAATTACCATAGGCAGGATCCGAACTGGAGGTGACTGAGCCTGTATGTCACACCCTGTGTGTGTGTGAGAGAGAGAGCTATCTTATTGTTTTAACAGTACGTACCATCAATATGAGCAGCGTCTTCAGAATACTCTATTAAATGGTACCTGTTCTTAACTATGCTAAATGGGAATATATAATGTTTCATATAGAACTGAATGTAAAACAGCTGACAAAACATAATAATGTGACCATACAGTAAAAAACTGTAATATTCACAGGATTTTATGTAATGTCATGTAACAGCTATCTGAAACGACAATATGCACATTTATTTCTTTCTAAAACTGCAATAAGGCCAATTGTCCTATTTTAAATCAAACATATTAATGCATAAACAAGTATATATGTTTTTCACAAACCAGTATATGAATTAATGGACTGTGCAGTGGCTAAAGTACCAAACAGTGCTAAGCTGTCACTGTTGGGTCGTCAAACGAAAAAATGCAACATCTAAGATATGCTAAATCTCGAAAAGATTGGAATGAAGATCAGTGGAAAAGAAGGTTATGGAAGTCCAATTTTACATTTTTGGGCTGGATCACTGCTAGTCATTACACTATTGCTGAAACAACAAACATAATAGCAGCCTAAGACTTTTGCACTTACTGTATTTTTTACAAATTTCAGTCAAAAAGCTTTGGAAAGGCACCTAAACATTTGCCCACACTATATGTTACAGTTTATATAAGAAGAACTACAATTAGAGGGTTAGAAAAGTGATCATCCCCTTGATTTAATACTTAGTAGAGCCACCATTTGCTTTAGAAGAATCAGATGATTGCAATCTACCTTCTAATATTGTATTTTGAGCAATAAGTAACTTAGAATAAGGGAGTCTGCTAGTAGGAATCTTAACAAGCTACTTCAGTAGTTTCACTAAGGTAAGCTTAATAAATTAAATTACAAATATACAGGCTTGTGTTTGAGGTCCTATAATTATAATAGGAAATACAAATATATATAAAATAAACATAACAAAACATGGTAACATTTCTTTTATTTTCATTATTGGTAAGTGTTTAATTCTTTATAATAGATGCAAATATTAAAATTACTGTGTTGTACAGTGTAATACTGTTCTAAATGCTTTCATATTGTTTTTTAAGTAATTGTCATTTTTGAAATAAAACACTGCGTGCAAAGTATCTAATAACCTCCTGAGACCCGGACTTTACTTGGTGTGCATTTTTAATTTCACCTAGCTATTTGTGATTAGTAGGACATAACAAATATTCAAAATAAAATTTGTCTTTGTACAAGAAGCTGTTTTTGCAAAAAAAACGATGTCCTTATATGAGTACTTGATCTTTACAGATGTTGTAGCTTTCTGTTATTGCTAATATTGCAGACATGTAAAGTCCACATATGAGGGTGCAGGGTCTCAGGAGGATAATATGACAACGGTAATGCTCGTATATTAGTTTTGAGAACTCTGATTAAGGTACTGGTCCAGACGGTCCAAGGTTCAAAACCCATCTTTGTCAGGCTTCCACTGTTGGACCCTTGAGCAAAGCCTTGATTGCTTTGATTAAAAGATTATTTAATTTTTAAGTCACTCTGGAAATGGGAGTCTGATAAATATCATACATGTAAAGGTAAACTAGTTAATAATGCATTAATAACTTTTTATACTTTGTTAATAACGTGAGGCACCTGTACTTAGGGCCTGTCTTCAAATTGTTCCCTTAGTCACAATTCCCATCATACCCAATGGATCCAGCACTATTAGAATACAGAGAAGAGACTAGTAAATGATTTGCAACACTTGGCTTCAGTAGACTGTACAGTGTAACTTTGAGCATTTTGACAACATGCCTGGCTGCTTTTAATTAAAGTATAATTTTATTCATCCTTATTGTCTTTTCGTGTTCTGATCACTACTCCTCAGCATCCCTCTATTAGATAAACAAGATACGGAGGAAAACAACAGAAATACCTGGTTGAAACCAATCCATACATGAACAGATCACGCCAAACTCTACACACCACCAAAGCTTCACTGTCTGCTGCATGAGCCATGCTTCCACAATATAGCGCATCATATTTAAACAGTAAGTTGAAGTCTCTAACTGCAATAAGAATAATAATAGTAGTAGTGATAACAACAATACTACTACTAATAATATCATTCCACCATTCCACCACCCTTGGAAGTTTTACAAGAAGTAATCCATAATCCAGATGTGACCACATTTACAGATGAATGAACAATAACACACACAATAAGTAACAAAAGTGTGGGTTTATAGTGTTTATGTGAATAGGTGTGTTTTTGGTAGAACTTTGGAAAGACAGGAGATTACTTCAGGTATTTATATGTTGGGGAAGCACATTCCAGAATGTTTTGGGCAACTGTGATGAATAATCTGCCACCCATGGAGGACAGGAGACCAGTATCAGAGGAGCTAAGGGTACAGAAGGATTGTAAGAATGGAATACCTTTTAAAAAAAAGTAAGTGGAGATTAGGATTTAAACTGTATGAATGAAGATGTGGAAGACAGTGAAGCTTGTTTAATGTGGGTTAGCATCTGGCAGCTGGAGTTCTGAGCATATCAAAAGTGATCTAGATGGGAGATTAAAGAGTAAAAACGCTGTAATTTCGAACAGTAAGCTTTCTGTTTTATGTCTTAGCTGCATTTTATTGTTAAACACTACGGCATGTGGAAAGATATGAATGTAATTTGCATGCTGGGATATTTAGCTGCAAAGAAGTCATTCATGTAACAGCTCATTTCATTTAAGTTGATCCACACCATTCTGACCTTCAGATTGGTCCTACAGTAAATCAGTTGTTGAAATTAATGAGCTAGTTATGAATACATTTAAATTCTAAATGTGTTTTTTACATTCTTTCATCATCATTAACTTTTTAAAATCCTGCTTAGGATTACAAAGGATCATACTTTTCTGTATGTTGGTACAAACGTAAAGAATTTACTTTTATAATTTTAAATAGGGTTTTTCCCATGCCTTTGTTTTTCTGTTTGACACGTGCTACTTATGTTATGTGGGTTTCCTCTCTTCTTAAAAAAGAATGCATTGGATACTTTAAATCACTCCTACATCAGTCTGAAAAATTAGTCGATGCACTGCAATGGCACAACGTATTCCCGTCATCCCAAGATAGTCTTTGGACACACTACAACCCTAATCCGGATAATGTGGCTACAAAAAAGGATGAATACAAATACCAAATAATACAATAAAAACCAGATCATGATAAAAGTGACAAGTATAAAGAATGTGGCCTTGTGCCCCAATACTTTTATCCAAGTGTGTTTCCTAGTATTGTTCCCCACATGTGCGGTAGCACAAGCAAACCAGTGTATGACACGATTGATACAATCCATGCGGTTGAGGTTTAGTTAAAGACCAGGGCTTAGCAGCAGCAGCCTGGTACTTTTAAGCCTCTAGTTTAATGTTTAATACCTTAACCACTGAGCAATCACTGCCAGCTACCAGTGTTTAACTGGCAGGGTTGTGGGAAACGGGTGTTGCACAAGGTGCAAGGCAGAAACAACTTTTGACATGGCTAACCTAATACATGTCTTTGGAATATGGGAGGAACCCGGAGTACCCAGAGTAAACCCACGCGAACATAGTGAGGACAGAGTGCAGACAGTTTTTTTTTTTTTCAGAGTTTGAGGTGATTGCATTAATCGCTGTGCCACCCTGCTGTCCCATAAATTAAAATAAAATAATCACTTGGAATTCTGAAACCTCCGGGGTACTCCGGTTTCCTCTCACAGTCCAAAGAAATGCATGTTAGGTTAATTGGCGTCTCTAAAGTGGCCCATACTGTGTTATTGGGTGCATGACTGGATGTGTGTGTGCCCTACGATGGATTGGGTCTAGGTTTGTTCCTGCCTTTGCGCCCAGAGTTGGCGGGTGGGCACCACGACCCCATGTGGATTAAGCAGAAGATAATGAATGAATAAATGAATTCTGAAAACTGCGAAATGGTGAAGGAAAGGAATAGTTTGGGGGTCAATAAAAGCTATTTTAACCATGAGGGTAATAATATAAGGTTAAAAAGAGAGTGTGTGAGGGCGAAGTAAAACATGTCCACCCTAAAAATAAATCCTATCAATGCTATCATATTTGACCCCACACATTCTCTTTTTGAGGCATGACTAAGAAGAATAGTTGTGTCTCTTTTCAGTCTTTTCACACTTGTGAATGTAAGCAGCCTCCTTCTTTCCATCACTAATTGTTCAATACATGAATAACAAACTAACAAAATAAGAAAGTTAAAGTTAAATTACTTGGGGTTTTCCTAATATGTGTTAACTGGTAACACTAGTGTGCCCTCTCATAAGGAAAGCAGACCTGAGCTCTGTCATTCAGCTAAACTCGACCTTGTTTGTGTATTCAGGGGATGGTATGTGTGTGTCTGTGTGTGTGTGTGAGGGCTTTGTAGCATTTATGTGCAAAGACTACTAAATATACGAAGTCCTCAACGGCGCCGAGGTTGAGAAGGCGTCGCTTTATTTAAATTTCATGCCTCAGTGGTCACATATATCAGTTCTACACAGATGTGTGTCGAACAAAACGGCAGCGCATTTGGGTAATATACGAATGCATGAGGCTCCGAACTTATTGCCTCTATTGCTCTCATATTAGCTTAAATATGAGCAAATATTCCATATAAATATGTATTTGGCTGGATACATTTATAAGCTTGATTTAGTTCACTTTTAGCGTCACTGATTGCGAAGCGGTTTCCAAAATGAAAAGATGTTGACACAACCTAAGTAGTAACTTAAATGATTTACACTACTGTGCAAAAGTCTAAGGCCACCATTAGGTAAGATATAGCATTGTTTTATCAATGGTATCATGCCCGTATATAATTAGAAGACAACCAGAAAATACAGGAAATTTAAGTTTATTAAAAAAAAATTAAAATAATCAGAAAAAAGCTTCTATAGAATACAGTTGCAAGTATTTAGTTTGCCCTCCCGTTATACTTGAACAATATCAGAAGATCAGGAATGGTCATTTTGGAAAAGTAACAGCCAATAATAGTTTTTGAAAGGGGAATAGGGTGAAACATCTAAGATATGCTAAATCTCAAAAACATTGGAATGAAGATCAGTGGAAAAGAACGTTAGGAATTGACAAGTCTTAAAGTAAATTTTTTTTAGTTGGATCACCGCTAGTCATTACACCAATGCTGAAACTACAAACATAATAGCAGCCTAAGACTTTTTCACTTACTGTATTTTCACAATTTCCAGTCAAAAAGTTCTGGAAAGGCACCTAAAAATTTGCCCACACTATATTTTACAGTTTATATAAGAAAAACTGCAATAGCAGGGTTGGAAAAGTGATCATTCCCTTGATTTAATACTTTGTAGAGCCACCATTTGCTTTAATTACAGTCTGTTGGGATATTTCTGTCTCTAGCAGCATTGCACACCTAGATTGGGCAATATTTACTCACCCTTCCTGGCAGATTTGCTCAAGTTCAGTCAGATTTCATGGCGAGTCTTAATGGACTGCTCTCTACAAGCCCTTTCACAGATTTTCTGCTAGACATGGGTCAAACTCTGACTTGGCCACTCAAGTACATTCACTTTTCTATCGTTAGGTAACTGTTATATTTTCAGCAGCATTTTTTTTCGGTTCAGGTAAAGCACCTTCCCAGCACCTTTGGCTGTCTAGCAGAGCTGCATATCTATAAAACCTGCCACAGGGTATAAAAAGTGTAAATCAGACAACACACACTTGTACGCAGCTCATGAGATTAACTGACCAGCCTCAGAAATGATGTCTTGTAAGTCCTTCAAAGTTGCCACTGTAATCTTATTAGCTTTCCGGATCAATATCCTCCGGGCTCAGTCGTCATGTTTGGAGCGACACCCAATTTAGCCAAGGTGTTACAGTGGCATCATATTTATTCTCAGTTCTCATTATTGCTCTGAAAAGTAGTCTGAAGGATAGTTACAGTTTCCTAACTTGTACTTTTCCAAAGCGTTATCCTGGTATCCCTTTTCCACTATCCATTTTCATTTTGAAAGCTGACTCAGCCATGGTGACTTCACCACTATGACCATGCACTCGTGGGATTCTCAAGGAACGGCCACTTTTATTCTGAAGAAATCAAAATCACTACAGGTGATGTTAGATGGGCTCAGTTAGCCTGGTGTGTGTGGAGATGATTTGTTCTACCTGACCACGTTTCTAATGATTACTCTAAGGAGGCTGTTCATTTATACAAACCAGGTGTTTTGACTAATTTAAGTGAAATAGTTGTTCATCTTTTTCAGGCATTAAGATTTAGAATGTGTAATGAGACAAAATCTTTTGCATTCTTTTCGTTTGAAATGATGTATGTAAATTTGACCTACAGAATGCCTGTGAACCTTATAAGAATTGTGGATCGAATGTGTAAATCTGAAAATGTCTTTCATTCATTCATTATCTTCGGCTTAATCCACACGGGGTTCGTGGGCCAGCCAGTGCCAACCCGGCAACTCTGGGTGCAAGGGCAGGACACACACACAGTATACACACTATTTAACCTAACATGCATGTCTTTGGAATGTGGGAGGAACCCGAAGTACCCAGAGTAAACACCCGCAGACACAGGGAGGACATGCAGACTCCACACAGAAAGAACCGACGTGTCGCATCGCCTGTCGTCAAAGACACACACACAAGTCAATGCATATTTAGAGGGACCAATTAACCTAACTCGCATGTCTTTGGACTGTGGGAGGAAACCGGAGCACCTGGAGTAAACCCACACAGACACAGGGTGGTTCTTCATCTTTGGTCTCCTTGCTATGAGGCAGCGGCGCTATCCACCGAGCCACCATGCTACCCGACAAGACTTATTAATGAATAGAATTATAGTTCATCATGTATTTTGTAAAATAGAACAAGAAATAATGTATTATTATTAAGTATTATTAATTATTATTATACTGTAGTCCTAGTCACACTGCAGTAATGTAATTATTGGTAGTTAACGATGCTGTTGATTCTGTTTCCCTTCTTCTCTAAAACAAATCAGAAGCATGACAGAAAGTCATCTGAATATAAACATCATCCATTTTTATTATTAATTGTGAAAACATAATAATAATTCCAGGTTTTGCAGACATGGTAAAGTTAAGTGAGCAGACCTAAGTTATGTATTACGATATATAACAGTATAATTATTGATTTGAATATCTTATTAAATTATAATATACATATTGGAGCTATAATTTATTTTTTGTAACATAAAATCACTGCAATTAAAAGCTGATTTACTGCCATTAATTGAGATACTACAAATTATATTACTGTGGTAGGGATGAGAGAAAACTGAACCAGACAAAAAAAAGGCGGAACATCTGGTTGGCTGGCAAGTACCTCATACTAGCTTTCACAATAGATTTGAGCTAATCTTTTTTAATTAACTATGTGAATAAAAAAATATTTGTGAGACAGTTGTTCAAAGTGTCAATACAATTGAATTGAATTGAAGGGCCTGTATGAGTCAGGAACTGTTTCTTGTTAAAAGCTGTCAGCATCCTTTATGCATTTCTAATGTATCTTTTATGCTTAGTATTTGGGTCTAAATCAAGAAAATCTCTCCTGTACATGACATGGACAAATTTTATACAGATTGTAGTGATGGCTTTACCCTGCAAATATCTTGCCTGGTTGCTTGATACCTCACACAGCATTGAAGTCACATCCTCCCCCTGTTAACAGAACACTAGAATGTTTGCTATGTTTGGTACAGAACCTCAAAGCCTTAAAGTACCAGCTTTCTGCCCAGCATGGCAGTTGTGTGCCCTGGGGCTGCTCTGTGTGGTAGGAGTGCTTGACCTCAAGCTAAATTTGGATGCTCAGGAAGAGCTCTTGCGCTACTGCAGATTTTACATTGGCTCTTGTGAATTAAATGGCAAATAAAAAGGGGAAGTGGACGGGGGTGATGTGGGGTGGTTAATGTGTGAGAGGTAACTTAAACTGATACAGCATTGGAAATTCGTTCCAGCAGAAGCTTAATGAGACAACATAAACCTTAGTCACGTACGCAAATGCACTTACACACAGCCACACTTGGCAAAGCAGTATATTTTATTAGCAAGGCCCATTTAAAATAATGTGTGCATATAGCATTTTCGATTAAATTAACTTTTATGGCTTGATGAGCTGCTGGGATGGACCTGCCATCTCTTAGGTTTAGAGGATGCTTCTGATGTTTGTGCTTAAATGAACATACCAGCATTTTAACATAATCTCTTTCTACTGCATCTAAAAGCACACTAAGATAGGAATACTTAGCACCCTTGGTTAATTAGCTTAAGCTTACAGTAAAAATTAAATACTGAGGAAAAATACTGTGACAAATTATTGGCATTGCTGAAATTAGTACATTTAGTAGCACTGAGTTTTCTATACAACTTGAAGAGACTGAAGAATGCAGATCAAATAGTCCTATTCTCTTCTTATTACAGAATCCCTACATATCCTTTAGGGTATTTAGGTCATCTCTTGTAGGATCTGCTTTTCAGCAACATTTTTCAATGTCCAGTTCCAGTCTTTTATCCAGTCTACTCATTTATAGCTTATTGACAAAAACAGTCAGATGTGCATTTAAAATACACTAGTAGTTTAAAATACACTAGTGGCATTCATCGTGCAGTGTGACTTAACAAGCTTTAAAGAAAAACAGTCCAATCCTCCACCATACTAAACACTGGGGTCAGGTTCATTTCTATGTAATCATGCTTTTTCTTAAATCCAATTTAAGAGTGTTTGTTACCAAACAGACCCAATTTTGGTCACCAATTCCAGTCAAAGTAGCATCTAGGGAACTCCAGGACCTTACATTTTTATACAAATAACAAGCTTTAAATCGATCATCCAAATTATGGGTATTATGCTTCCATTCTACTTTCAACAGAATCCTATAAATGTAATGACTTTTATTAAAACTTTTAAAACTTTTTTTAAAGCTGGTTAAGACCAAGCATGGATAACTATGATTTGTTGTTATTTGCTGTTATTTGTAGTTTGAAATATAGACTGAACATTGTTTAGACATGCAGACTAGTATTAAGGTGGAGCTGACACTCAAACTCTTTTAAAGTTTTCAGCCCCACAGTGAAGCAGTTCTATGAAGTTAAAGCAGTGAGCATGACCAACCACTCATGTTCCACCACATGAAAGACTTATCCAGGGAGATGGAAAGTGGCTGCTTTGAGTCACAGCGTTTGGTTGACGGAGTGTTCAGAAGCATAATGGCTTGTTTAATTTAATTTTATTCTTTAGTAAATTCTAAACACAGCTGTCAAGCCAGAAAGGCTGGGTGTGACACCCTTTTGTTGTGTCTTTCTTCTCCGTTGTGATCTTTAAACCACTTATTTAGGCTTCTAACAAAAACATTCGTATACATGAACTGCTTAGTGGGTTTCATTTCTTAATGGTATATCTTGTGGATAACTCGTGGACGTTATACCCAGAAGTATCTCTAGTTGTTCTCTAGTGTAAGTATTTCTAGATTAAATTTATTTTTTAGTTACTAGTGCCAGTTTCCATTATCACCAAGCTGTAATATTAGCAACAGATGTGCTCATCAGTGAATGACGCAGGTCTTAAATGTATCCAGCAGTACTTCAGTACAAATCAACAGATATTGTAATTTCATCAGGGGCTGAAAGTGAATGCATGATGATATCCTAAAACTGTCACATTTGTTCAACTCTGTCTTTTAATATGTTGGTGTAAATGTTGCATTGGAATATTCATTTTAAGCACAAGGGTAAGACTATATTTAGTAATTATTTAGCTTTCCTAAACAAAATGATCACTATTCTACCCGTTTGTGACTGACTATGGTTTATTGACAGTTTGAATAGCAGTTCACACTTTATTTAAACTCCATATTTAATCTCTACTCATAATATTCGATGAGCTTTAATCAAGCTTTAAATACATAAACTACATAAGAACACACAGTTCAGATGTTAAGCTGTGTAGTTGCCCTTCATTCTTGAACTTATGTGAAATAACATGCTTCTGAAGGCATAGCTGTGCTAGTACCATGCTTTGAGAAGTATCTTAAAGCCATATTTGAGGTGTACTAGATGCCTTAAGTTTTCTCTCAGGACAGGAAGGTCATGTTATTGTTTTGTTAACGCAAGAAAAAAATACAAGTTTCTGATATATTCTAAAATACACAGTTTTCCCTATGCCAGTAAATAGTGATTAAGCATAACAGTTTTGCTCTTTGAGTCAGATCAACCATGCACTAAGCTCGGGGATTTTTTTCAGAGTGTATATATAGAAACTGACAAGCCCATGACTAAAATAGAACTAGATGCTGCTGGTATTGTAGCGAGGGATGGGCGGTGCTCCATTTACCCAACAGCGGTCTTTGCCATCACCCCACAAACCACAAATTATAGCCACCAGCAGACACATCCTTTTACACTGGCTGGAGATTCCACTGCAAAGTAGTTGTTTGTCCTTATTCTCTTTATAATCACCCCAACATTACCCGACCCAAAAGTACAAGGCAACAATGGAGAACCCACATTTCGAAAACTCTCTTATACTATGTAGCACAAATATACAGTGATGTATTGCCTACAAATGTATTGCTCTGCTGGCATTATCACATGATTCCTATTGAATTATTCTTTTACTTTTTTGCCAGTGGAGGCATCTTGGGTGCTTGCTTTTAGCTGCCAGCCATCTCATCATGGATCGGAACTCTGGATCAAGTGCGTAGTGGCCATTAACATTTAAAAATAGATAGTGCACAACTGCTCAAGATTAGCTCCATGCCCCACTATATCAAGCAATGACTCAACATTTTTGCATCAGTCCAATCATGGACGTGCCAACACTGTTAGTAATATGCGCTGTGATGCTGGGTCTATCAGGGTGTGTGACTTTAGAGACTGTTTTTAAATGCCAGTGGCATCTTTACCCTGATACACCTACATCAACATGGTGTATTGCAAGCAGTATTTGAGCTGCTGAGCATATATTTTGTTTTTTACATTAATTACAAACATTAGAAAACAAAGTAAAAATAAACCCACAGCTATCTGTTTTTTCTTACATATAGTTTTAATCAACAATTTCTATTAACTTCTATTAATTTTATAGTACTGTTGCTTTCTAGTTTTATGAATAGCATATGAAAAGCACATACAATAATGCTCCATGCTTTTTATATATTCCTAAATATGTATTTACTGATCTCATAATCATAATCAATCACTACAAGGTCTCGTACTGATGCAACCCTCCTACCATAGACAAACAATGGTATTAGAAGGGGTCATGTAAAAAGCTACATGTGACACAGGGACACTGTTATAGGATGTAGCTAGAGCTGCACTTATCAGTTCTAAGTACTATTATTGTGAGGCGTAAGCAACAACAGCTGAGCCACAAAACGGGAGACCACTGACAACATGACTAAACTGAGAGCGAATAGTGCATAAAAAAAAACATTTTAAGCACATTTTGATAGCTTTAACGACAATGTTGAAGCCGACATGAAAATTGACTTGTATTATGGAAGTACACTACATAGCCAAAAATACGTGGACACCCATTTTACTTGGAGATCTGTTATTTTATCCACATTTACTGTTGACAGGTGTATAAGGTGAAGATAAAATACACCTGTATCTAGCCAATAGTCAAAAACTCAGCATACAACTCAACAATAATTGGTATGGTGACATGATCCTATGCTACATTCCCAGCTTCCAACTCTGATTAGCAGCTATTATTATAACATCCAGAAGGTTGTTAAGACAAGATCATATTATAGTGTTGATGTGGAAGAAGAGGCTTCAGGCACAGCAAATTTGCTTATAGTGCATTTGATTCACAGACTATATAACACAGACCAAATCAGCAGCTCTTATAAGGGCAATATGGTCAGTCAGTATTACATTTAAAGCTACAGCTCATTTAACTCATTTAACCAGCAAGCACCAATATGACACACTACCCAACATGACTGAATGCATGTAAACACACGTTTTGTAGAAGTATTGGGCATAACCGCATATAACACACCATCAAGCTGCACACTGAATGCTGGAACCAGGTGCCTCCTTTTGGGGAAGTCAAGTCAACAAGGAAACAATACAAAATTAATTAGGTAAATAAATAAATAAATAACTAGTAACAACAAGCTATGTGGCAATGCAAGCCTTCCTTTGTTAGGTGACACTGTACTTAGTCTTTTTTTATCCAGTCGAAACACTGAATTAGCAAGAAGAGAAACATAGAGTAGGTGTTCAGGTAATTAAAAAGTAACATTGTAATTGTTTCTGTTGATTAATGCTTAGTGTTGTTAGCTAACATTTAAATATTTAAATAAATAGGTCAGAGGTAATATGAGGTAATATGAGGTAATATGTGGTAAGTTTTGATATTTGATCATCAAACAGTATCTATTTGCATCTATTTTCTGCTTTCTCAGACCAGTTCTGTAACTATCACACAGTGCTTGCCATTACATCATATAACTGATGACTTTATAAAGCCATTCTACAGGGTAAGTCAAAAGTCACGAGATACCTTTTTATTCCCGAAACAAAAGAGAAAATGACATATCTAAATACCCCAGCAAGTAATGGATGCCAACCGTTTGGGCTATGTCTGGAACATAGCTGCCATATTGAAAGCAGGCATTTTGGATCAAGGGCAATGGTATAGCATATCAAAGAAGACCAGAATTGTCTCAGATTGTTGCAATCAGATTTGCAATATTGTTTGTGATTCAAAAATTGTTTTTTTCAAAACTATTGTTGCTTGTCACAGGTATCTGAAGATGCAATTGACGATTCAGGTGAAGACAGCTGCCGCATCATAACTCAGACTTTAACAACCGACATGCAGAAAGACCACCAATTTGCACAGCACTGTTGCATCTCCCATAGCCAAATTTGGATAAATTGAGACTGTGAACAACAAGCCATGTAATGGTGGTACGATGGCCACTACCAACAAAGAAATCTCAACAATTGTTTAGGCAGCATGTGGCTTTTGACTCACCCTATATTATATGTAATTAGCACAGGGAAACCTGGCATAAACATTGCTTAATATGACAAATTATGAAATTCCCTCAGAAGTTTCAGGTTTTTACCTACAAAACATTATATAAATCCCGGCAATAATCATGACATGAAGGTGGTAGATTCTAAGTAGGTTGTGACTTTACTGGACTGTAGTTACAGTCTCTTGTTGGTTTTGGTGTATAGTCTCACCCTTCCTTTGCAAAAGTAAACTGAGAGCACTATATAAGCAGTCCATCTGAAGGTCCATCCTTCTGGGGTTTAAACTACACAGGCCATTTCCATCCTTATCACTCCATCATCCTGTCCGGGCCTTTTTCATGGTCCCAAAAGACACCACTATGTAAAAGAGTGCCCTCAGCAGTCTCAAGCAGCATAAAAGTGGGAACGGAGGAAATCAGACATTGGGCTGTACCAGATGTCTCCTCAGAATTTATGACCCTTTTAGGGTGATTGCAAATACATATTTCTATTTCCCTATGGTGAAATGAAATATTTGACTTCCCCAATTATATATACAAAGAATATCCATATTTGGCAGATATCTGCATATTATGTGGCTTAAATAAAGGAGTCTACGTTTGAACCCTATCATTTTATCTTTCTTATTTATCCCACCCTGCATATTTGGCTAATTATGTGTGTAATATATAGTTATTTATACAAGTTATATAAAAACAAGTTAAAACTAATGGAGAATGTATTTTTAGTATTACCTTTGAAAAATGCCTTTTTAACTTGAGTCCTTTTTAACTATGTAAAGCCTAATAATTTAGCACATGTATTTTGGCTCATTTTAAAGCGTTTGTGAGAAATAGATTTTAATAACACTCAAAGTGCTTTGTTATGCATGTTTGTTTTAATTTTGCAAATTTCAAAATCAGTATGTAGTCAGTATCTAGTTAAAATCAATATCACCTTATTTGACAGCAATAATTCTGGGATGGTAAGGAAAAACAAGAGAATTTTTGAACGGCTCCTCATGCAAAGTCTCATCCACTAGCTGACCGTTGCTTGAAGGACAGTGTTAACTGCTATATGGGATAGCACTCCCTCGATATTTTACCCATGATCATAGTTTGCTCAGCCAGAGCCTACATAAGATTATGGCTGGAGTTAACTGGGTCCTTCTGTTTCTTCCACTTTGCATGAATCTGACATTAAATCCCTGCTGAATACAGATGACTGGGTTCTGGTGTCCATCACTTAACAACACATAAAACAGAGCAGGGTCTGCTGGCTCAGAACTTCTCGTTCGAAAACCAGATATCCACACATATTTATCTCCCTAATTCCTCTAAAATCACACCCAAAACATGCAGATGAACTAATTAAAACAAAGAGAAAGAGTAAAATAACTTTCTGAACAGGCTATAAGACTGACAGACCTAGTATTAATTGGTAAGATTTTGGTCTTTTCTTTCTTTTATTAACTGCGTTTGAGGCCAAATTCTTTCCTCTGAGCAGCCTTTTCAATAAATTAAAGTACACGAGTGGAATCTGATCATGTAACTTACAAAATTGCTGAACTTTAATGGACAGTCCTTTACACTTGGCGCAATGGCAGTCTGGGCACATGGTCAAAAAACGTTGATAAGCACTGCTGTTGGTTATACAGACAGTGAGTATGACACAGATGATCTAGTGCTGTACGAGGAGTCATACAGGAGATAAAGGATAAGTGGGTCAGTGCTGGAAAACACAGTTGTTCCTGGTGATGGATGGGAGGGTGCCAGGCTGTGTCAGCAGCTCTACTGTGGTTTGTCAGTCAGAAGACTTCCCACGGTCCCCTGGCTTTGCTGAGCTCATGCTTCTGTCACACTCCAGATCCTATGCCATCTAATACTCTTACAGCATGTGTTTTTTTCAATTTTTCAATTTACATTTACGGAATTTAGCAGACGCCCTTATTAAGGGTTAAGGGCCTTGCTTAAGGACCCAACTGCTGCAGCTTGGCAGAGGTGGGATTTGAACCCAGGACCTTCAGGTCCAGAGTCCAGTGCCTTAACCGCTAGGCTACCACA
>JAUZSV010005179.1:7500-16198 GCA_034780495.1 Parotocinclus cesarpintoi | reverse complement strand
TATGAGGTCCTGCACCCTATAGTGGTACCCTATGAGGTCTTGTATCCTATAGTGGTACCCTATAATGTCCTGCACCCTGTAGTGGTACTCTACAAGGTTCTCCAACCTATAGTGGTACCCTATGGGGGCCTGTACACTATAGTGTTTGTATGCATTTCAGAATACCTTTGAATCATCCCCTACTTGATGTTGACCACTAATCCACCTTCATTTTGCCATCTAAGTTCTTTGCATTGTTAACAAACTTGTTAAATAAACATGGGACCTCCTGACCTGCTAATTATAAAGTAAAATCACTGGCGCTTGTTTGCATTTTTGGACAGTTTTGAGTATTTCGGCATCATCACATTCTGTGGACATTCTGCCTGGTTTACCATAGCAGCCAGACCGAACTATGTGTGGAATCCGAGGCAGTGCAGTCCGAGCTGGGTAATGTAGTTAAGGGTCGAACCGTTAACAACAGGCAGTCGAACAATAGGCAGTGTGTTGGCATGTTTACCCTTCCTGAGGTAAATGACGTGGATTAAGTGCATCTGGCATCAGGCATGTTTACGGATTTATCCTAATACCCGTTCAGCACTGATTAAAATGTTGGAGTTCTCTCGACTGCTGAAATGCAGAACATGATCCCATGACCTCACTTTTTGACCTCAGTGTTTGGACCCGTGGCCCAAATGCTGGATGTTCTGCGATATGCCAGATACGGCATGGATTGGAATCATGGAACATGGAGCAGAGAGTGGAACATTTGCTCCCAAAATCCCAGATCTGATCCCAAATGCATTACATAAGCAGGCTTTGTTTGGGTCGTGTGTTGGGGAAGCTGATGTCTAGATGTAAACAGTGCAAATTTAGATTTGTTTTAGATGTGTTTGGAATAATCTATTGGACTGTTCAGCACAAGGTCTGGGGTACAAGTCTCAGTCCTGAGGCTTTAGCACTCAATGCTTTGGACAGTAAATCCCAATGCGTGTTTATCTATATTATATATTACATTTACATATTGTTTAGTGTTAATAATCCCACATCACAAGGTCAAAGCCAGTCTCATAATCTACACGTATGTGCTTTAGAACATCTGCGTTATGTTCAGGGAAGCAGGTCTCTGTCCAAAATGGACATAGTCATTTAGTCTATTTATGCTACAGTAATGTAAATATAAAGGGTATGTTAAAAAAACTGTATAAACCAATACATAAATGCATCCAAACTCAACTCCGAGAGACACCACTTAATAATTTTGTTTATATATATATATATATATATATTATATATATACAGTGTTCCCTCGCCACTTCGCGGTTCACCTTTCACGGCCTCAGTGCATCGCGGGTTTTCAAAAAAAAGCTTTTGCTGAACTTTTACATAAAAAATTATAAAACAAAATATAAAAAATATTCATTCTAACAATAGAGGAATGTTATAAATGATCAAATATTAGGATGTACAGTAAATAGCTGTTGTATCAACTCTTGTTTTGTTGTATTTTTCAACCCTCTTTGTTAACTAAACTATATCGTTGAGTTGAACTGGGATGTGGACGGACAGTGTAACAGGACAAATTAGCAGTATGATTTGCTGATGTAGCGGAGAGAGCGAGAGAGACAAGATGAGATTAGGGAGAAAGAACGAATAAAAAACAAGCTATCGCTATAATAAGAGGACATGGCAACCGTGACCCTAACGATGAACTGCTCTTAAACTCCCGCCTCTGCTCGTGAATCTGCAGCGTTGATTTGGTGTTTACGTCCTGAGTTACCAGACAGATTTTGATTCCTATTTTATTTGTTCTAATTGTTAAGACCTGGGTCATTAAAGTGCCCAGATGTTGATTAGATGGTCGTTCAAGTGATGCTGTGGAGCTCAGACAGCAACAATACCTAAGCAGGAACTTTAAACAGTTTTGTCTTTCTCCAGTTGTTGTTCCAGTCGGTTTGTTATGAAGTTCCATACCTCTTTGGTGGATTAACTGTCTGTCCCGAATCAGACGATGAGGGTCCCGTGTTTAGACTGGGTGGTTTGGCCTGGGTTGAATGTGGAACTTCAGACAGCAGAAGCGTGGTTTCTGTGGCCGCTTCGCCACATCCTATGACTGCTCATCTGTGGAAGAGATCCAGTCCAGCTACGAGGAAGTCACGATGACGGCTCAGTCCTGATCCCACGGTGAAACTTTTCAGAGGCTCACCATATGGTTCTAATTATTTCATTTCCTCTTAGAGGCTCCGAGCGAGGAGGAGCAGGCTTTCTTTGGCTCAAAGCCGGCATTTTAAGCATGACTTCTTGCTGTGTCATGCACAAGTTGTAACAGGGCTTTCTGGATTTCAGGCTGATAAATCGATTGGCACACCACGGACAGGCAGCTATTACAGAATGGACCTGCTCGGCCCTAAGCAGAGGCCTGTACCAGGCTCCAACAGGCAAGACCATTCTCATTTCGGAGAAAAAGTGAGCCATAATGTGTGTAGAAGTGTGAAACCATGGGTGTGTGCTGTGCTCATCAAATCATCCCTGACCAAAATCGCTGATTCACTCCACTTCCTTACAGTGACACATTATTCATCGATTACAAAACATGTAATTCAGCAAACAGCCTCGAACATCAGAACCAAAACGCGACGTCGGGACAACAGCACGGGAAAGAAGTCTAACAGAACGATAGAAAGAGCTCCATATCCGAAACGTTATCAAAAAATGGTCTGATCCGTTCTCACATCCAGTCAAAACAAACTAACGACTTGAGCTGCTGATGAACGACATCAAAACAAAGCGAGTCCTTCAGCTTCATTCCCTTATCTGTTTCTGGGTTGATTTGGACCCCTCTATACCCGAAACATTCTGTAAAGGCTGCACTAAATATCCTAATGTGTGTATAAAACATGTGTATGGCAGATTGCTTGCATTAAGTTTTGTTTGTTTGTTGATTTAGAAGAAAAAGTTAAAAGTGAAATGTTTTATTTCGTTCTATTAGAACGTACACTCATTTTACAATACAATAACCATAAGGAAAAATACAGAGCAAACCCAGAACTCTGACTTGTTTAAGTCGGAATCAAATTTCCACATATGAATATAAAAAAGATTTATCTTATCGTTCCCCACCCCCCACATTTTTGTATGTAATGAAAAGGGGCTTAAATTATTTATAATTGTATTTATAATTGTAATTTTCTTTCTCTGTTTTATTTTGATTTTTATTTTATTTTTTTGCAGTATTCCTTTAAAGCTTTTTTTCTTTTCTGTTCTCGGTATTCTCTTTAGCCAATCTTTTATCTTTTCTCGTTTCTTTTTTTGTTTTAACAGTATTCTTTTGAGCCTTTCTTTTATTTTTTCTCTGTATTTTCTTTAACCAAGTCAAGTAAAATATATTTCTATAGCACTTTTTACATTGTTGCATTGTCTCAAGGCAGCTTTACAATCTTATATTATCTTATATTAAAAGGTCAATCCCAAGTTGAGCAAGCCTAGGGCGACAGTGGAAAGGAAAAATTCCCTGAAATGAAGAAGGAAGAAACCTTGGGAGGGCCAAGACTCAAAAAGGGACCCGTCCTCCATGGGTGGCCTAGATGTTAATTAAGTAAATACTTAAAATTATATTAAAATAATAGTAAAATTAAGTAAATAATAAATTTTAATCACTAATAAAATTTAAGTAAATGATTTTAAAACAAAATAGAGTTTAAAATCAGTCCTCAGGTGGAGGTCCTAGGAGGCACATCATCTCCTAATAACTAAATGATGGAGGGAGTTACTGCACTCTGGTGGGACTGGGTTCTGTTAATGAAGACCAGTAGAGTGATGCTGAGGTGGAAGAACGTTTAATTGTGTGGTACCAGGACATCTCTTTAAAGAGAAAAGAGAAAATGTAGTTACTTATGGGTTAGGAGAATAGAGTCTATTATCAATCACTGATGCCATGTGCAGCATGAAGCTCCGGCAGCACTAACTACAGCAGCATAGCTAAAGGGAGAGAATCAGCCAATTTTAGCCATTTTTAAAAACCTTTTTAATTCACTCAATAGTTATCTTTAGCCATTCTTTTCTTTTCTTAGTGTTTTTCTTAGCCAATCTTTCACTATTTAAATTTTTCATTATTCTTTTTAGCCTTTCTTTTCTTTTTTACAGTTTAAAATAAATATATATTTTTTAATTCACTCAATTATCTTTAGCCATTTTTTAAAATTTCTTTTCTTAGTGTTTTCTTTAAAAAAAAATCTTTTCTTTTCTCAGTATTTTTTTAACCAATCTTTTTTTTTTCAGTATTATTTTTAGCTTTTCTTTTCTTTTTTTTCTTTTTCAGTATTTTCTTCAGGAATTTTTTTATTTTATTACATTTTCTTTAACCAATCTTTTATCTTTTTTCTTTTTCAGTATTTAGCTTTTGCTTTCTTTTCTGAGTATTATATATATATTTTTTTCTTTTTCAGAATTCTCTTTAGCTTTTCTTTTTTTTTCTTTTTTTTCCTCAGTATCATTTGTGCAGTACAGTATTTTTTGGTTGGTGTTTTTGGTTTGTCACTCCCTCTCTTTTTTAAAGAAGGTAATTACAGTCAGGGTGAGTGAGTCACTCTCTAGATTTAGAAGCTGGTATGATATTTTTGTAGCAGACATGCTTGCAGATTTAATGATGGTGTGAAGGATGATGGGTATTTAGGATTATTATAGACTTGTGTAAGAATTGTGTAAGGTTCGAACGCCATTTATTCTTGGATTTAGTGAGAAAACATCAGAGGGATCATCTACAAACCCCAAATCAGGTGTGTGCTGGAGTAGTGTGCAAATTAAAATCCAAGCACCATTTGCACCATTTGAGCTTATATATAGTCGAACCATTATGTTTCTTTAAACTATACAACAAGGCCTGCTTTCTCTCGTTTATAAAAGAAGAGTCGAACGCATAGCAATATCAGTCCTTACATAACGAGCTCATTAACAAGGGAATCTGTCACCAGCGCTCAACATCACAAATCGCTTCTATAGATTCAAAAGCTTATTGATCCAAACTCCATGAATGCTCTTTTCTGTTCTGTACCATCAGCAAATCTCAGAGACATCACGAACCCCAGCTCTAAACATCGCTTTCACCAGGATAAACGGAGCTAAACTTTATCTGCAGATTTATGCTCACAAGGATTTGGATTTAAGTTGAGATAAGCAAAGCGAGTAGAGTAAATAAAATGTCCCGTTCTTTTAATGGATTCACAGCTCGACTGAAGAGCAGCGACACTGAGGATCAGTTTTAGTACCAGCAACAAAAATGAAGTGAATGAGCTTCTAGCTGCTTTTTATTTTAAGGATCAGTCAGAAATGTTACAGTAGAATTATACAGCATCAGCAGCTTCGTTCTTTCTGATTTTCATTAAAACGTTGTGTGCTTGTGTTTAAACTCGCTGTCTTTCATTAAACACCATCCAAGGCTGATCGGAGCTTCATTCATGGATCTGTTAAGTCCAGCTCTTAAACCCGACCAAGCTGCTCCAATTTTTTATTTAATTTAATATTTATTACTCATACAAGATTCACATTAAGTGCTTCAGATCATCTACTTTAAATAATAGGATCCTGTACTTTGGTTCTAACACTGGCCTTTCACTATAATCTTGGATAATCTTTGTTTTAGATAACTTTTAGATCAGTTTTAGATGAGGCTCTAAGGCTTTAATCCCACGCTGGGCAGTTATGGACATTCACAGAGTTGTTGAGATCAGCACTGGAGCTTAATGTGTTGAAAAAACCACACACTTTTGTTTTTCAGGTAGCTGATGCCATTAATGTGTATAACAGCTTAATCAAATTTAAAAGCTCTCATTCTTCCTGGAGTATCCGGCTTGGCTCGAGCTTATGCCTTCCTCCATAGATCAGACCTTGAGCAAAAGCCTGCACGGTTCTCCTGGGAGCCAACGAGCATCTGCGTTTGCACCAAAAGCACAATGCCTGACCCCATATAGGGAACTTCCTGTAACGTTAGACGGCCCAGTTTTTCTCCTCTGTCCTCTGTCCAAGGAGGAGTTGGCATACAGAGATGGGGGGGGGGGGGTCCATTTGGCAAGCCTTCAACTTTCTCCTGACTGTTTTCAGTTTAGTCGAACTCACACTGTACTGGGGCGTCCTGTCACATCCATCTATCCTCAGCTGGAGGTTTATTTACTGTGGAGGAAGGTCCCCCACGCCTATCAGGTTATAACAGTCCAAACCTTACAGGGATGGAAGTGGTGCACAGGAAGTGTCGAGGAAATGCTTTTATTTTCCTCCTTACACTAACAACCCAAGATGAGAAAAATAGATACATTCATTTTAGTGCAGGCGGTGTGAATCTGAGATACTATATGCTTGTTTTTGTTAAGAAACATCCATTTCTGCATTTTAGACCTGCATAACATTCCAAAAAATTCAGGATGGAGGCAGTTTAGGAAAATGAAAACTAAATAATGATGTGATTTCAAACAGGTGATTGTAATACTGATTTGGTCCAAAAGCGTTTGAGAAGTAAAGATGATCAGAGAAACTTCAGTTTATCACCAAATGTTTATAAACAATGATCCTCAAAGAAAGATTAGAAGGGATTTTGATATTTTTTCTTTCTACAGAGCATAATATCATTAAACGATTCATAATCTGGAGGAATTTCAGTCCTAAACAGACAGCCTAAACTGAAGAGGGGTGATCTCGCTCCGCTCCCTCAGATGACACTGCATCAAGAATTCATCAATAGTTGATAGAACCACATGGATAAGAGATTAATGTATCAAACCAACTAAAATACAGAGTTACATTCACAAATACCACTTAAAACTTTACTGTACACAAAAAAAAGGCGAGTGTTAACCATGTCCAGAAGCTCCGCCCACATCTCTGGTCTTGGAGGCTTCTCTCATTGCCCCTATGCTTTATTTGGGAATGTGTTACAGGTCTGAAATGCAGAACAAAAAAGCAGGAAATATCTTAGATTAATACCATCTGTAGTGAAATAAAAGTCCATTTGTTGAGCGCTGATGTCCTGATGTCCATTTGACCAAAGATTGATTGACGGCTCTGCACCACAATTACCCTCTAAAGCTGATTAGCACAGCTTCTTCCTTATAATGGTGGATATGTTTCCCTCTAACTCGTTTAATAGATGCTAATGGATAATGTTATTGCAGGTAATGATTGTATGAGGAACACTCCCGGTCATGTTGGCTTCCTAATCGTGCACGTCAGCTGCTGGATAAAGTTCTAATTCTTGTTTGGAATAAGTGCTCCCTTCATCTTATTAAACAGACAGAACCCTTATAACATAATATAATTATTTAATTTGATAGAAATGATCTGTTTTGTGTGTACATTCTGTAATTTCATTGCTGATATCTAAACCTGACTCTCTTTATTATTCTTTATTGTTTAGCCTTCTTTTGATCCCTGTGTACACAGTCTCAATTACTAATCTAACCACATTATTGTAGCAGGGAAGGCATCAGGTAGCTTAGTTATATTTACACAAATTGATCTGATATACGTCTAGAAATATCAATCATGCTTTCTCAGCTTTTATATTTTATCTTTTTACCAAAATAGACAGAACGTACTACAGACTTTTAGATAGCATGCAACAGGAATATTCATTCAAACACAATATGTAAACATTTAGTACAGTCCTATACCACATAATAAAGTCAAATCTCTTATAAAAGTAAAAATTTACAAAAAAACTTAATTTACAAAACATTATGGCTTTATTCTCAAAATAAAACGCATTTATTCTTTAAATATTATGCCATTATTTAACAAATATTACATTTAATTATTAGTCTAAATGTTAAGACTTTACTCTCCAAATATTATGATTGTATTTTTAAAATATTACAAATTTATTCTTAAAATACTTTGCCTTTATTCACAAAATATTACTACTTAAAACAAAAAAAAAAAATATATATATATATATATTCTCCAAATGTTAAGACTTATTCTCAAAATATCACAAATTTATTTTTCAAACATTACGACTTTTTCGAAAGAAAAAAAAATAATACGACTTTAAAAAATAATTCTCAAAATACTATTACTTTATTCTAAAAATTATTTTAAATATTTTATTCCTAAAATATTACAAATTTATTCTTAAATATTATTTATTTGTTCTCAAAATATTACGGCTTCTTTCTAAAAATAATTCTCAAAATATTGTAACTTTATTCTAAAAATTATTTTTTAAATATTATTAATTTATTTCCAAAATATTTTTTTCCCCCAAAATATCAAAAATTTATTCTTCATATATTATTCTCAAAATATTACGAATTTAATTTCTAAATATTAGCTACGAGGCATCAGTCAGCTTGTAATTGTAAATAAAATAATTTGGTTATAAAAATCCCTGACCTGGAAATAAAATTGTTTTTTAATAACGAACCTCCAGGCTTTAACAGGTATTTGGTTTACCTACCAGCTCAACTAAGGTCTTGTTAAGGCTTAAGTTTGTAATTTTTACTACGTTGACATCAATGAATCTGCCTCATTAAGGTGTGATGATTAATTTTGTTGGGTTTCTTTGGTATCCAGACCAAACAACATGTTTGTCGTTCAGTAGCAAAGCAAAACTTTTGATCAGGCAGGAAATGAGAAACTGATTATGATGGTTGAAAGATAACGAATAATAATGACGATTATTGATCTGGATTTAACCAGTTTCTATCAGACCTTTAATGTCAACAAGAACCTC
>JAUZSV010005179.1:0-2500 GCA_034780495.1 Parotocinclus cesarpintoi | reverse complement strand
GTAGCGCGGGAAAACCATGCCGGGGCTCTTATAATTAAAACACGCAGCCGGGTGGCAACTCAAGCCGGGGCGTGTCTCAGATCGAGAGGGCAGCCGACTAGAGTGAGACTTAAGAGAGCGCAGAAGGCGCCAGGAAACGAGCATTAACTCGGGCGCGCGAAGAGCGCAAACGCGAACAGATAACAAAAGGTGCCGAAGCGCCAGGGGGCGAGCGTGAGCTCAGGCGCACGTGTGGCGCGAGTAAGCCAAGCCAGAGTACTGATGACAGAGGAGCGCAAGCTCAAAGTGCCCCTAAAAATATTAAATACCTCGGGGGTCCATCGGCACTAAAAGCCCCCGGACGTAACCCAGTATCCCTAAAGTTGCGCGCAAGGGAATGGAGACGACCTGGCACTGAGCAGCGCTAAAACCCACACCTATATAGCACGAGAAGCAGCTGTTCGGGATCAGGTCGCAATCCAGATAATGGATATAGGCCGCCTCACGGCCGAATGCTCTGAGGTGAAGGTAGGAACCCTAACATAATCGTGACAAAACTGCAATCTTCATAATCCTCTTCTTTTGCTTTAAGACTATTCGAGAGGTTGGCGGCCACGTTCTCATTGCTCTAAACAAAGCAGACAACATCCCACTGGACAACCTGCACATCATCCGAGGCCACATGCTGTACGATAATAAATATGCCCTGGCAGTGCTGTCAAACTATAACCAGAGCAGCCTAAGAGGACTTAAAACACTGTACCTGAACAGCCTCACCGGTACGACACCTTCATCACCTTCCTTCCTTTAATTCTGATAAACACAACAGCAGCATATAATGTCTATAATTTCTCCACACCTTCTTCTTCTTCTGCTATAGAAATACTCCGGGGTGGAGTGAGGTTCGCCAACAACCCCACCTTGTGTAACGTGGAGACCATTCAATGGGCCGACGTTGTGAAGGACAGTCACTTGATCGAAACCGACTCCAGTTTAGCCAATGGCTGTGAGCAGAAATTATTGATCATTTATGTTTTAGTTTGTTTCAATTATAAGTAGCCGGGAGATTACACAGGAGTTTTCACCATGATTAACAGCTTGCTGTTTTCTGCTCCTGCAGGTAAGAAGTGTGATAAAAAGTGTTACAACGGCTCGTGTTGGGCTCCTGGGCCAGAAAACTGCCAGACCTGTAAGCACCAAATATTACCTGAGTGAAGTTTTAGTCATGACCCTCACGACCTTTGGTCAAGGTCCAAATGACTCTTTCTGTGTGTTTGTTTAGTTACAAAGCTGACCTGTGCTGATCAGTGCTCAGGCAGGTGTAAAGGCCCTAGTCCTAGTGACTGCTGTAATGAGCACTGTGCTTCTGGCTGCACCGGACCCAAAGCTACAGACTGCCTGGTGAGGAACCCACTCCACTATCAGCACTGTTTTCAGTACCAACACCAACTCACTGACCCATGTGGTGCCCATGTTGTATCTGGCACCTAGGTGTTAGCAGCAGATCCTTTTACATTTACATTTACATTTGTGTTATTTAGCAGACGCCCTTATCCAGAGGGACTTACAATTCATACAGTCTTACAATCTAAGCTATTGTGGGTTAAGGGCCTTACTCAGGGACCCAACTGTGGCAGCGGTGGGATTTGAACCCTGGACCTTCTGGTCCAGAGACCAGTAGCTTCAAGTCAAGTTTATTTGTCACATATACATTGTAGCAAGTACAATATACAGTGAAATTGGAACTTAACCACTTAACTTGGTTAAGTGAGCAAAGCCCTTAACCCATAATTGCTTGGACTGTATCAGTTGTAAGTCACTCTGGATCAGGGCATCTGCTACATGACTAAATATAATGTAACTTGTTGTAGGGATGGACTAAAAACACAGACAGTGAAAGTAATTTTATGTTGAAAGATACCTCCATATTATCGAGTAGAATGTTCAAAGAAAACAGCCCACCACTGGAAATCTCATGGCCCACAGAGAGTGAAATGACAGAAGGTCGTGAATGATAAGTCTGGCTGACATTTGGTTTTGTGATTATCACCAGTTCCTCCCTCTACAAGTCCAGCTCAATAAAATTTCCTTCATCCACGACACCGAGCTCGAGCGCTGATTTAATGAGTTTGTCAAGCAGGGCCCAAAACAGGCTAAAATGAAGAGAAAAGGTCACTGAGCAGCAGGCAGTAAGAAACTAATAATGGAACATATTTGCAAAAAATGTTCAGTGAAATTATAACTTAAATATTTAAAAATTATATATACAAATTAATTCAAATCAATTACACTGCCTTCTCATTTTATATGTATGTGCATACGGGAAAGGATGGAAGAAAGAACAACGTAGGAAGTTCATCCTACAGGTTATACCAATTAATAGACATTTTACTAGGAACCCCAATCTGTTACCAAATAAATTACCATATAAATCAACATTTTTATTTCAAGTATTTATGGAAAACGTAAAGAAAAGAAGAAAGAGTGGAACTTAAGCCAAAAAAAGAGTACTGAATCAAAA
>JAUZSV010005069.1:0-16201 GCA_034780495.1 Parotocinclus cesarpintoi | reverse complement strand
GCTTAACTTATTAATTAATGGTAAAAATAATAATGTTTATATACTGTATATACAGGGAGAGTAAAAAGCCACAGGACACCCTGTTTTTCAGAAACAAAAAGGAAAATGACACAGTTTAGTCTATGTTCAGAACATGGCCGCCATCTTGAAAGCTGCCATATTGGTTCAAGGACAAGTTTTTCCAATGGGAAGGCGGTCATGTATAAAGAAGACCATAATTGTCTAAATAATTGATTGCCACAATCGTGGTTCAGTTGTGGTTCAAAAGGAATTATTAACTTTTGTCACTGGTAGCTGAAGATGGAATTGATGATCTTGATGTCCGGGGAACACACTGATGTTTCATAGCTGCTCAGAAAGACCACAAATTTCACACAGCACTGTTGCATCCCTCATAGCCAAATTCTGAGAAACAGGGTCTATGCATGATAAGCCATGTAGTGCTTGTCCGAAGACTGCTGGCCAAGAAGAAACCTTTATAAAACGTCCACAATGCAGGATGCAACTTGTCCTGTGACTTTTGACTTACCCTGTTGATATGCATATTTATACATGATTACAGCTAGTTTTGGGTAGTGTACTTCTTGGTGTGACTGATCGTTCACAGCTAGACTACTATGCCTCTATGACGCGCTCAGACATTTTACCCAGTTGACAAACTTTGAAAGAGGGCGCATCATGAGTAGCAGTATGCTTGTTTCAACAAAGTTGCCTGTCATATAGGCCATTCAGACGTAGCTGTGTATCTGTAGCTGTCTGTTTGTCATGTGTATGTGTGCCCTACGTCGTAACGAGATATATATGACATGCAATTTGTTCACTAATCACCATCATGCTACTAGTAGTCTAATGATACCCTCCCTCTCAGGGTTTCAACTGGGAAAACTGTCTTATAGTGTGTCATAGCACATAGGTATGGCTAGCATTTACAGCTGGATTTACAGAGAATGGTCTGAAATGGAGAAAATATGTAAATGATTATGGATTAATGAATTAAATACAATATGGCGTCAGTTATATGCATGCAGACCCACTTAATGTGAAAGCAAGTGATAGAATATGCATTTAATACACAATAGCACTCTAACTTAATAAAGTTTTAGATCTTAATTATAGAGGTTTTTTGCATTTGACTTTGTAGGGAAATGAAAATATTATTGATAAACAAATTTAATTTGACAGTGATGATCGGAATTTGTTTAGACTAGAAGTAGTCTACGTTGAAAGGTATCATAACGGGGTAAAAACCCCCTTGCTACACGTGCTCCGCCTATATGGGCCACTTGAGGGTAGCATAGCCTTGAGAGCTTCAAGTTATGCTGACAAGAATTTCAATTATCTTGGCTCCTTTACAGCTATACAAGAAGGTATTATTTTCCCATGCAGCACACTGTTCTGGAGCATGTTGTCAAGACTTTGTGTTATTGGAGTCTGTGACTCCAGGCAGTGTTTTAGATACTTTAGTATGGTGTGGATTGCAGAAAACTGGAAACTGAGATCAGCTGATTCTGTTACAAATGTGTATTTTTTGTCAGATATCAAATTATTTGGATTGGATTGGATCTTTCATTATTCTAAAATGTGATCTTCTGAATAGATAATTTTGACAGCATGTATTGGACATTCAGCACTAATACACTGGCACCACCATTTCAGCAGTGCTACCCCTACTTGTAGACTCTGTTACAACCCGGTCATTACAAACACAAACTCATACAGTCCAACACAAATCCAGCATGCAATTAAAGTAAATCAATCCACTATTACGAGTCAGTGGGAAACCTGCTCATGAGCAGTCTTCCAGATCGAACAGGTACTTATTGATGTCCTATTTGTGTCCTGTTGTTTTCTCTTTTTCTTTGTCTTTCTCTTTCTATCAACTGAATCCAGCCTTGCCACTCTCCTCTAACCTTTGGTATCAACAAAACATAGTTGATTTCTCCATAACATCAGGAGAATAGAGCACGTCCTTTTCTGACTAGAGAAGCTGCTCAGATTCTCATCCAAGCTCTCATCATTTCCAGCTTTGGAATGTTTTGCTTTCTAGCCTGACTTCATGTTCCATTGCACCATTACAGCCCAGGCTGCTGCAGCCCATCTGGTTCACAACCTCATAAGTTTTGTCATGTCACTCCTTTCCAGAGATCACTCTACTGTCTTCCTGCTGCAGCCAGAAATACATTTAAAACTCTTGTCATAGCTTTTCAGGCAGCATAATTAGTATTGCATTCTGGCATTTTTCTGTAAGATCTGGATTAGAAAAAAATCACTAAATGTCAACTTAATGCTTACATTTAAATTTGTTAATTAAGCAGACCCCCCTATTCACCCTTTTAGTCTAAGAAATGGTCTTTATCAAGAACCTGACAGTAGAAACTTGGCGGAGGTGGGCTCTGCACTTTTTGATCCACAGTACAATACCTTAACCACTATTTGTCTATGTATGACTTTCCGGTACTTATTTGTAACAAGCTTTAAATGGCATTTGTGAGTGTATGTGCCAGTCCTATTGTAAGTAGTACTCCTTTGTTTGTTCCCTTACTACCTGTGCATTCTCTCTAAACTAGAACTACAGTAGATTCCGGTTAATAGGAGCAACGGTTAATGGGGCCAGCCTTAAAGTGCTGAAACGCATCCTATTATATACGTGTAATTTTATTTGCTTATTTGGACCAAAATTCCCTTAATTGGACCAAAGAACGTGTACAGTATGTAATAATAAATAATAATAAATTAACTCTTCTAACATAATTACCTGAAAATCCTGAATTTCTCGCCCAGCCCTCTACTGCCACCTACAGGTCTTTGCCTAACATTTCCATTTAATACAAAAACAAGCCACAAATCGCCACTTAGCCACAGCCAAAACGATCGCATCCCGATGTGGTCACATTAATCTGAATCGACTGTATATGAACTGGTTGACATTCTTTTTGAGTCTCTATTTCATGTGGCTGATACTCTGTGTTGTTCGTAATATTATCCATAAGTGCATTTCCTCAAGCAAAAGCATCAGGTACAGGATACTATTCCTTTAAGTGTCATGTCTTTCCCCTAGACAAGGATCTTCTGTAAATAAAAAGTTCAGCATGTATATACAATTTTAGGCTTTGGACTTGTGTTTTCTGCACTATATCTGATGTATTTGTGTAGTTTGCTCGCAGTTGTGGAGTTTATTTGTAATAGACTACGCGACTTGGGTGATGTCGGTGTCCTGTGTCAGAGAATGAAATGAGGACATTAAACAGATAATGCCTCTATATGCAGCTCTGACATTCAGTGGGAGAATCTCCATACAGAGACACTGCAGACCAACACCTTATGCATAACTGTAAATAGCCTTACAAATTAACATGAACAAGTGTGATTAGTTGTTATCAGTGTACAATAGTGAGTATACACTGCTCACAAACATTAAAGGATATTTCAAAAAGATTACAAAGAGGATCCCACAAGAAATGCTGGACAATCTGATCCTGTCCATGCCCCATCACAGTCAGTGTGTTTTGGCAGTTTTGGGTGAACATACACCCTACTGAACAGTCAATGTGTGACACAGTGGTCCAGTTTGAGATGCTAGGTGTCAAATTTACACCCATGAATATATCACTTGCTACTTGATCACAATAACTGAGTTTGCATTTTATTTACATAATTTACATAACTTTTTTTGACTTTTCATTTGCTTTTCTGATGATCTTTAATTAAATAAAAACAAAAGCTTCTTTTTTAATAGCTTCCTATTCATTTTGAAATATCCTCTAATTTTTGTGAGCAGTGTATATAAAAACCAATTACTTGCCATAAATTGCCTCCACCCCCAACAACTTTTGAAATTTGCTGCGGGCCCAATATGCAGCAATGGATGAAAGTTAAGTTAAGAAATGAAATTAAGCTGACCTGAACACATTATATATCTTGGGTAGAGCGTGTTTGCGAATAAATAAATAAAAATAAGACATGCTGCGTTTTTTATTTGCATTTTCCATACCATCCCACCGACAGGATATTTGATTTGTGCATTGTTGTACATTGTAATATTGTATCAGTTGTAAGAGCCTCTGATACATGACAAGTAGGTTGTTTCATAGCATCTGCACTTTGAGTGCAGGATATTATTGTGGATCATTAAATATAAAGTGTTTTCTCAGAAAGCAGTGGTTTTTATGACACAAAAAGGGAAAATTTATTTGCTTTGTGATGCCACAGAGAGCCAGATTCCCGCAGGCTTTTTTTGTGTAATGAAAAGTATAAGGCTTTTAAAGGCTGCACTGGGCCATTTTAGCAATATTGTACACAAATAAAGGTGTGTTTTTTTCTCTCCTCATAATATGAATGAGAAAAATAATATATGCTTACATTAATGCTATTCCTAATAAATAGGTCTTGTCCAGAGTTAAGTTACTATAGCATCAAAATTGTCAGAATATATAAATTAGGTTAATTACAGGTAACAACCTAGTAAAATTATTTTAAATGTTTTCTCTTTCTTTGTTTTCTTTGTTTTTTTTTTTTGTTTTTTTTGCCATTGTTATTCTACCCATGTCTCTCAACAGACATGATCCACGTGTTCTCTGTTCTTTATTGTTTGAATTTAATGTCTTTAAGTACAGATAGAGTTAAAAGGTATGGTTTGGTATGATGAATTAAAGCTAAGAAATTGAGATCACACTTGCCTGAAAAGGAGCCTTTTCTGTATTTTATTCATATTGTATAAATGAAATACTGATGCTAGGCATTCTTTTTCTGCTTATGCAGGTTTCTAAAAAAGTTGCTGACCTTATTCTAGAGAAACAACCATCCTATGTCAAGGTAAGATTTATTCTGTTACCAATCAGGTCCTGTTTTGAAGTGTATTATTTTTTCCTTAAACTTATCTGTTGTAGTAGTGACGATTTTGGGCAACTTAAAAATGTTAGCCAGTACATATATATATATATATATATATGGCTTGTGTCTGGCTCTTCTCTCACTACCTTTAGCTTTAACTTCCTTTGTTAGTTTAGTTAAATTCCACATATTGATGATTGATGCTTTAAGTTTTTTTATATTCGTTGTTTTTAATGTTTTCTGGGTTCCTCCAAGGCCTGTTTTCACCATGCATGTATTGCTCAGCATGTTTTGAAGAACTTTCATTCTGAAGATATGGCTTTGTGCAAAATAAATTAATGCTCCCTCATTAGTTATGTGCTATATAGCGATTTAGTACGTACTCAAACACAATTAAAATCTAACACTTTCATCATAAACATGCATCAGCAGCGATCTCCTAAACATACCACAGTGTGACTTAGACATGGTTGAGGTTCTATACACACATGAACTTAAATGTGAATTGAAGTTTGTAAAAGCACTGTACTGTTTGTGTGGTTGTTGTTGTGGCGCTGTGCAATGTGCAAGTGTAAATGTGCACAAAATCTGGCTTTATGATACTGATTGGCCAATCACTGAATGTGGCTGGGGAACTCGGGGGAGACATTTACTTTATAACATTGTGATCTAAATATTCTGCATATAGCTAAGAGAGTCAGATGTCCAGTTTCATTTTCTTGTCTTAAATAAAATGGTGTGGCTAAAATAACATTCTGCTTATGTACTAAAACTCTTTGTGATTTGCAAAACATGGGGTATTTTTTATATAACTTTTTATTTAATTGTTCAGTACAACTTGCTATTTAGCTGTTTTTCCCATTTCACCCTCTCAAGAGAATGGCATCACTGGCATCACAGATTTGACATCACTCAGTAGGTACTATGATGGATGATGATTTTAACTTTAAGATTAAAGCAATTGTTTTTGAAAACATATTTCTGTTATTACAAGCTCCTTCCAATGACCATCCAATCAACATCCATTCACTTTCACAGCCAGTTAATAAAAAACAGCTAATACTTTTCCTAACTAATAGGGAAACAAAAGTCTGGACACTGTGACCATAAACAGGTTGTCAAATAACAAATTTAGCATGTGCATTTAGCATGTGCGGAACTGTCATAATTATTAGTTATGCCATGTCTTGTTTTGTTTACATATTCTTATTTAATTTCATGCATATTGATTTACTCTGCATTAACTACTTCCATAAGTAGGATGTACGTAATTGTCTGTGTTGCACAACACTCTGGCAAGAAGACACGTTAAATGGAAAGGTTTGCGCTGTACTTAAATCTATAAAGTGGTTGAAAGGTTATATTGCATTGATTGATTTTGTGGACTCCTTCTCTCTTGGTTGTGTGCAACTAGCGATGTATATTTATATTATATTGCATTTAGATTTTCTACTGTGTGTGTGATTGTTAATGTGTGCCTGCTCTGAACATGAATTTGAACAGGTTGACAGTGGATTTGATCACTGAAGTGCAATGAGTGCAACAGAAGAAGGAAATTAAGAACCACGTTGTTTTCCCTAGAGAGAGTGATAGATCTAACAGTATAGGCTCCCAATGTGTACTGTTTTTAGTGTTGTTTGTTTTATCATGGAAATACCTTTCATGTGTACATTACTGTAGCATATAAAGACTGTGGCTATAATGGTATTAATGTCTGGTCAGCAACCTGTTTTATTGAATGCAATGCGGTTATTAAGCAGTGCATACCTGTAGTGGTAGAAGTACAGTATTGTTCAGTAGGATTTTTTTAAGCTGATATACCTTTATTTTGTCAGGACCTTTTCCTAATTATATATCTCTGTTGCCAAAAAATTTGGACTTTTCAAGCTGTATTAAAAGCTGCACCTACTGCATGAGAACGACTACTTACACAGGTTGTATGTTCAGTGTGGTTATTACTGCATATAAGGCCCAGAGAACCTGAGGCTGGGCCAACTCGTCACATTTCCATTTTATTTGTTATAACATTGAAATTTACCACTGCACAACTAATTCTACACATGAAGCAACATGCATGGCTAATATGAACCAACATGAAATGTCAGGTCTGCTTTTAATAGCGCTGAAGAATGAAGCGGTTCTCTTAAACATTCAGAAGCAAAGATATGAAATAAAAAAGGAAAAAAAAGCATATGCAGCATTGCCAAATCATTGCATTTAATTATTTTTTCAATTATATTTGGCAAGTTACATTTTTGTGCCATTTCAGACAAGCCTGCTGTTTGTCGATAACCTCTCTGCGTATTTGCAGAACATAAACACTATTTACAAGGACTTGCCCGAGGGGAGTGTGTGTCATTACAAAGCTGTTTCTTTTCGTATGGTGCTCAGAGGTTTAAAAGATATAGAAGAAAAAATAAAAGAAATACTTTTATACACGTCAATAACTACACGCTGACATTTCAGATACAGTGTTTAGTAGAAAATGTAATGTACAAACTCTGAGCTCTGGCATTTATTGTAAATTTTGTTGGCTCTATAGAAATTGTTCAGGTTGCGTTTTTTTCCCCTCAGTGTTAATCAATGAGATGTGCGCTTCTGTTTATGTCATGAAAGTAAATAAGTATTAGATTTGTCTAAGGACTTGTTTGGCACTTCTTCAATTATATTGCATTACTGGTGCATTACGGTATGGTTTCAAATCCCTAAACATGTATCAATGATTCTATTGCTATGACACCCAAGTACCCATGCTATTACTCCCTTTCAAGGCACAGAGTGTATAAAACTGTACAAAATATGGTTGATGCTTGAAATGGAAATGTCTTCACATTTTACATGTTTGTCATAAATTTAATATTTTGTATTAATTTGCACTTGTTTTTAGTCATTTTTTTGTAATAATTGCTTTCATGTGTTACCTAAACTAAACCGCATTCAAATGATTCTGTTCATTACACAGGAATGTGTCATGTAATATCCGATTTATATTTAGTTTAGCTTATTTTAGCTTATATTTAACATAAATTCGACCAGCCAGGACCAAAGTCACAGTCTTTTTATGGTACTGTAATATAAATATAAAAGGGATTTTCACAAGAAAACTACATGCAAACAATACCTAAATTCCTCAGAGAAAAAAATCAAAACCAAAGTAAAAGATGTTATACACATGCTAAACATGTTTTATGGAAATTCATAATAATTACTGAAAATACAGTAATTTAGTGTTTCAATCCTATTTAAGGGAGATCCATAACACTTTAGATGATGTTATGATAGACCTGACACATTTTTTACAGATAACAAAAAAGTATCTAAACAGATAAATCGATTTAGACTGTCTCTAGTCCAAACGTGAGCTAATGAGCTAGCGAACACATGTCAAATAAGGTAGTTAGAAATTCACACAGGAATGAAGGACCCCGCCCACCTTTGCTCCTCAAAGTCGCTACCTTTAGGTGGCACATTTTGTACCATCATTATAATTAATAGTTGACATCAAATGATTTTAAACAGGTGATAAATGTAATTTTTTTAACAAGCTATAAATTAATTGTGTCCCAGCACACACAGTGGGGAAGATAATTGATACACTGGTGGTTATGCAAGTTTTCCCAGAGGTATGTAAAATTGATTTGGGACCACAGTACGCCATAATGGATCAGAATCCTCCAGGGCATGCAAGGCTACCCTGCTCACGCCGATGACCATGTGGATGATCCAGAGGAGGCATGTGGTCAGACGAGACCAAAATAGAGCTCTTTGGTATAAACTCCACTCACTATGTTTGGAGTAAGAAGAAGGATGAGAACACTGTCCCAACTGTAAAGCATGAGGGTGGAAACATCACTCTGTGGGTGCTTTTCTGCCAAGGAGACAGGATGACTGAACTCTAGTGAAGGGAGAATGGATGGGTTTATGTATCATGAGTTTTTGGCCAACAACCTCCTTTCCTCAGTAAGAGCGTTGAAGATAGTGGCTGAGTCTTCCAGCATGACAATGACCTGAAAGATCAGGAAAAGATCTGTATGGAGAAGTGGGCCACAATCCCTGCTGCAGTGAAAACTTGGTCAAAAACTACAGGAAATGTCTTGACTTCTGTGCGAAAAAAAGGTTTCTGTACCAAATATTAAGTTCTGTTTTTCTATTGTATTAAATACTTATTTCATGCAGTAAAATGCAAATTAATTATTTAAACATCATAACTGGGATTTTGTGTTTATTTTAAGATTTTGTCTGAAAAAGTTGAATTGTACCTACAATATAGCTATCTACCTAATACCTATCTACCTAATATACCTACCTATAAATTACACAACTCTCCATTGTTTGTAGGTGGGAAAACGGTTAAATCGGCGGGAGAGTATTAAATATTAATTTTCCACTGTGTTGTTATGTCCAGAGGCATGATGGGAAATAATCTCAAAGGGGTCTAGCTGCAGTCTTGCCATTAGTAACCATGCGAGATTGTCAATACTTACAGAATTATAATCTGTGTCTAGTGCCTTAACCACGGTGTAAAACTGCAAGCGGGTCGAAGTTTCCATGGTAACACCGATCAACATAACAGAAGCGGTTGACGGGTTCTTTCAAAATAACAGAGATGTCTGCACTGAGCAGGAAACTGATTCAAAACCTGGCTGAAACATTGTGTAAGCAAGTTAAACATTGTAAGTATCACAATCTTTTATAATCACAATGTTTAGTCGTCACTAAAAAGCTACGAAGGCGAACCAATTAGTTAGTCTTACCGATTAACTTGGTAGCCAGTTAGTTTAGTATAGCGTTGCTGTGTTTTACTCCATTCTGATTATAACTTTCTTTCTTTCTTTCTTTCTTTCTTTACATAAACAAACTGGTACCAGTCGGTGAGGATTTATACCAAGTGCCAGTCCCTTAATACTTAAAATGTTTTCTAGCCTATTCAGTAATATATCATGATATATAGTGTCAAATGCTGCATTTAAATCAAGAAATAAAACAAGAAAAGAAACACGTGGGTTATCTGATTAAATGAATAGATCATTAAGTCCCCTAATTAATTCTGTTTCAGTACTGTGATGAGACTGAAATGTTTCATAAATAACGTTACTTTGGAGGTAACTACAGAACTGCTGATAGAACAGTTTTCTTTAAGATTTTGGGGAGGATAAAGGCACATTTAAAATTGGTCTATAATGAGACAGAACACAAGGGTCAAAATTGGCTTTCTAATCAGGGGTTTAATTACGGCACATTTAAAGAATTTTATCACATAGCCAAAGGAAGTGGATGCATTAAAAATGATAAGCATTGATTCTATTATACTAGGTATTAATTCTTTGAGTAAATATGTAGGGATTGGATCTAATAAACATGTTGCTGACTTAGATGAACTGATCAGTGAGGACAGTTCAGTATTTGTAATTGGGGTAAAATATTCTAGTCTTGAGAGCTAGTAAAACAGAAATTAGCAATACTCCTACATCTAGAAGGTTGTTTAATTGATGGGTGATGTGATGCACATTTAGTTTTATGCCTAAATTTTTCGTTAAATCTTATCGTTAATAAAGTCATGAAGTAATTACTGTTAAAATCATGCTGAAACTTCAGAGTCACTTTCTGTGACATTTCTAGTTAATCTGGAGAATCTAGTTAAAATAAAAATCTAGGATTATTCTTATTTTCTTTATGAGTGAGGATACACAGCTTTAGCTTTGGTAATGGGCTGTTAATCTCTGCCATGATATCCCCCAACTACATCCAGGTTTGAGAGAAATACACATTCCAACTGGTTGGTTACAAGCTCAAGATGATTGGGCTCCATTGGAGTATAAACCAATAAGTCTGGAAAGTTATTAATAAACGCAGAGATAGTGATCCGAAATCAACTTATTTTGAGGAAAAATGTTATCTATATCGGTACCAAATTAATAATATTATATCTAAGGTGTGATTACAGTGGTGGGTCAGCCCCATCACATGCTATTTATAAATAACATTCAAATCAAAAGTTATATTCAACTGTATCACTTTGTTAATTTGTTCAAATGTTAATTTTTTTATTTAGAAAATGAATGAACAATGTCATTAACCATGAGATTGTTTGGTTCCCAGACAGCCAATCATGCCTTCATGTGATACCCAACTCATTCAGAAGGCACTGCTGTGACTCATACCTGGGTCCCTGTGGAGTGTGTTTACCTCCTCGCCACCAATCTGGACTTTATGTTTTATAATAAGTTCACTTTATTTTTGTCTAGTTCAGTTTATCAGATTTGTTTAGTCTAGTTTCCATATTGAGATTTTAGTTCAGAGGTCAGAAGTAGAATTATTGTGTCTGGTCTTTAAAGAGGAATGTATATATACACACTATTCATACTGTATGTAACTTCATAGAAAGTAATTAAAAGATCACTTATTTAACATATAATTAATACTTTATCTATCTCAAGGAAATGGTTTTAATCTTTATGTTCGTGTTATAACTGATTTACCCTGTTTATAATGAGTTATTATATAATTACGGTAGTCAAGGTCAGATAAACATCCAACTGATTTAAAAAATACTTTCTGTGCAGAATTATAAAGCCATGGGATTGACATTTACTTTGTATTTAACAGGATTAAAACTAATGTGAAAACCTTTTTTCTTATTCTGCAGTTAGTAAAAGAGAGACTGAGTGTTTGATCCGGCTATTTAACTCCCTTGTGGGAGAGCAGACTGAGAGAAAAGCAGCTCAGGGACTGGATCGAGCCAAATTCCGCACCATTCTGCACAACACGTTCGGACTCACTGATGACATGATCATGGACAGAGGTAGTGCAACAAGTGCTGAATATGTGACAGAATTTGTTCATCTTGTCAATCAATTCCAGCATTCCTAGTTTCACTGGATATTCCAATGTTTTATGGATTCTTACAGTTTCATGACAATTTAAATTGATTGATTTTTAAGTGATTTTAATTTAGTTTTAATTAAATGTGAAAATGTGTTTCTGTACTGTACTGTACAACACAGTAAATTTAGTCTTTGTATAATTTATAATATTTCACACATCAATAATGAAACAGAAATGTTATCACACAATCTAAAGTGACTTACACGTAATTTAATTTTATGTTGCACAATCCCAAAAAAGCCAAATGTGGCAGCATGGGAGTGTTTGAGACCTATTATTTACCGCCAATCCCTTTCAATGTCTCAGTCTTATCTACTATGGGCAGTTATTAGCTTGCTCTGAAAGATGTGAAAGCACCTGTTTTTGACTGCAGTCAATGCAATGGCTGAGGCTCTTAAAAGGAACGCTGACTTGATATGATGATACCACGGAATTAAAAACGTTGTTTAAAAATGCTTCACGTGCTGGATTCACCTATTTAAAGGACCAATGGGGCAGATAAAAGACAATGGTCTTACACATTCTTACAAGGATGCTATTATTGACCCATAATGGTCGATAGATGGCGTAAAATCGTTTGGTTACAAGCAGGTCGTTGAAAGCAGAGCAAACTCACATGTAAACGGGGTTGACATGCGAACTCACTCACTGAAAGGCCCCAGACAATGACATCATTATGAGGCAAAAGTGCTAGCCCATGCCACCCATTTAGGGAATTTTCCTTTCCACTGTCACCCTAGGCTTGCTCAATTTGGGATTGGCCTTTAAGATAATATAATATTGTTAAGCTGCGTTGAGACAAAGCTCAATTGTAAAAAGCACCTTATAAATAAATATTGCTTGACTTAAATTGACCATAATGTACAATGTAAATGTAAATACTGATTGATTAAACTATTTGGATTGCAAAATCTAATTATCTCTGTACCATAATGTCATGCAACAGTAAATCATTTTTAAACAAAACATGGCTGAGAAAAATACTGGATTTTTAAAAAAATCTTCCCCAGTCTTTCATGCCTTTGACAAGGACAACGACAGCTATGTCAGTGTTAAAGAGTGGGTAGAAGGACTAGCAATCTTTCTCAGAGGCACCCTGAACGAAAAGATCAAGTGTAAGTGAATCTTAAATTCTTTCCTAAGAGCAATTGTTGGAAATGCACATTTCACATTCCGTCGTCGTCTCTCTGAAAGACTGTTTCGAGGTGTACGATCTGAACGGGGATGGCTACATCTCACGGGAGGAAATGTTCCACATGCTGAAGAACAGTCTGATTAGAAACCCGACTGAAGAAGACCCCGATGAAGGAATCAAGGACCTGGTTGAAATAACACTGAAGAAAATGGTAAGGGGAGTGCAATGCAGTCAGAGGTTTGAGAGCATCAGTGCATATATGTGTTCTACTTCAGATCTAATCTACAATCTAAAATCCTAATGTTCAGGATTATGACCATGACAGCAGACTTTCATTTTCGGACTTTGAAAAGGCTGTGAAGGATGAAACCTTGTTATTAGAAGCTTTTGGAACTTGTCTTCCTTGTGCACAGGTAAAATAAGAAAGCAGCTTTCACACACAGATTAAGGTAAACTATTTATTTTATTTAATTATTCATGGTATTAATTAACCAATGCAGTAGCTAAAGTCATTCTGATACATTTTAACTAGTAAAAATGGTGATAAATGTAAAATAATATATGCTGTGCTTCTAAACCTAAACATAAGTTGTATCCACCGATCACAGTGCCTTATTGTTTTATTATTATGTCTATAAATTATGTTTCTGGGTGAATGAAGCATTAACCAGATGTATCTGAAGAGCATAAGCACCAAAAACTGTTGACTTCATACTGACAGGATTGGCTATAAGGTTTTATATAAACATTAGTTCTGACCTTATATTCTGGTTGGATCAGAAGCGTTCTCACATTAGTGATATCTGTGATAATGGCACAGGTTTTCCCACATCAAATCCAAGCAATTGTTGATTGCAGGTGTTTATATACTATACCATACACAAATAACAGAATAACCCTAATAATTAATATATTACATTGTTTAATGCTTAATACGTTTTATGTACTTTTTACTTTCATCTTCATGTATTTTGTATTTCAGACTAATGTTACTTGCTAGCATTATATAACCATATTTTGTAGCTGTCTGTGTAAGAGCAGGGAAGGGAATTGTTACGTTTGTTGTTGACCAACTTTGTGGCATAAAGTATTTTCAGTATTAACGCATATTATTTTGTTCATGCGTTATCTTGAATAACAGCACAGCTTTGCCACTTGCCTTCAGATCATACCTCTGACCAAATGACTGCCATGATTGCATTCACGAAAACACACTCCCTCTCGTGTTCTATTGTTTAAATCAATAATAAAGCATTACAATTATAATGACAGATGAGGCTCGTTTTCATATGCAGCCTATGATAAATAATAAATCAGTTCACCATTACTCTGTAGCTCTTTTGTTTTGCAGAGCATACTGGCATTTGAGCTGCATGCATTCCAGGACCAGCTCGAGCACTGAATCACTCAGGGGTTGAGGTTGAAGTGTTACTTTGAAACAAAACTCTGCTCAGCAGCGGTGGGATTGCCACTAAATTCTTCTCCGCCGCTTTGCTGTGCTGGTAGTCCCCTTGTCAGTAGGAGCTGACGAAACCTAAAAATCAAAGTGGTGATCACGCTACAACACTTCAAACGGCATCAACCGTCGTCATCATCATTTACTTTTCTGTAACAATAAATAAATAAATGATCATAAAGCCTACCTTTGTCATTGTATGCCTGATTAAACTGGTTGTCACATTTAATGAGTCATCCCCCATATCCATCGTTGGTTGTTCTGGTAGGTTGGGTCCAAACACAGGGGAATTTTTGTCTACAATACCCAACGAGTCTGTACTACATGTCTCTATTTTCCTCTTTCTTATTTCCAAGTGTGCAGTCCTTGGTATAAGCCTTGGTGCAATGGTTGGAAGATGTTTGTTTTTTCTAATCAAGTCTCTTGAGTTACTGCCAGAATGTGCCAGGTCTGAATGCTCTGAAGTTTGCTTGCAAAACTGTGGCGAACTGGGAATGAAGTGATGTAAAGATCCCATCTTATCCTCTGTATGTGCATTTCTTTGAAGAGTGTGAGTCTTAAAGGACAAAGCTTGCTGTGGGGCTTCTTCGAATGGTGGGAATGGCAATAATGGAAATCCCAAATAAGTGCTGGAACTAGATGTTTCCTGTTGATTTCTTTCACTCTTGCCTTCACTTGGAGGAGATGATAAATGTGGTGACTCTGCAGACTTTGAGGACACTTCAAGTTCTTGCTCTTTTACTGTAACCAAAATGCAGTATTAGTCAATAAGATAATCGCAGGAAATAGGTCTAAAATGTTTATTCAGGTATTCGCAATGCTACCTGATTTCTGGCTTGTTCTGTTTACATATCTCCTCCGGTCTTGTAACTTTCTTCTTGTATCTTCTACAGTTTCATATTCAGGAGCATAACATACGTGAAGTACTCCCCCATAGAAACCTTTCTCATCAGTATTCCTTTTGGCAGCTCTGGAGAATAAAAAAAACCACCATGCCGATACACAATGAGTAATAACCTATAACTCACCTCCACTTGCACTCACATTATTGGGTACTCCTTCTACATTTAATGCCAATTTGACCAGTTCCACCTAACATATACATTAGTGCTCATAAGTTTACATATCCTGACAGTAATTTGTATTTTTTTTTGTGTCAGTTTTAAGAGAATATGAATGGTAATACACAAACCTGTTCTTTTATTAATGGTTAGTTTATTAGCAAACAATTGTGTTTGCCCTTTCTAAATCATAATGACAACAAAAACTACCCAAATCACCCTGATCAAAAGTTTACAAACACTGAAAGTTTTGGCATTATAACAGACACATAAATTGACACACGCAGGTTTAAATGGCTGCTAAAAGTTACCATCCTCACCTGTGATCTATTTACTTGTAATTAGTTTGTGTATAAAATGTCAGTGAGTTTATGGGCTCCTGACACACAGATTACAAGCCATGGGAAAAATAATTATCAAAGGATCTGCGGGAGAAGATAGTTGGAACTTTATAAAACAGGAAAAGGGTATAAAAAGATATACAAATAATTATGCGGTTAGCCGTGTTCAAACTCTTAATTACAGGATGCAAAGAAAAGCCCACAAATAAATTCAGCGGACATACAGGACTCTCTAAATAAAAGTGGTGTGGTTGTTTCGAGATGCACAATAAGAAGGCACGAAAAGAAAAATGGGTTGCATGGTTGAGTTGCTAGAAGAAAGCCATTACAATGCCAATGCCACAAAGCAGCCCGCTTACAATATGCCAGACAGCACAAAGACAAACCTCAACATTTCTGGAACAAAATTATTTGGAGTGATGAGACCAAAATGTAACTTTTTGGCCACAACCATAAACGCTACATTTGGAGAGGAGTCAACAAGGCCTATGAT
>JAUZSV010004962.1:0-16205 GCA_034780495.1 Parotocinclus cesarpintoi | reverse complement strand
AATGTCCAAACGATGGAGGGAGTTACTGCACTCTGGTGGGACTGGTTTCTGTTGATGGAGACCAGTAAAGTGATGCTGAGCTGGAAGAACATCTAAATATGTGGTGCTGGAACTAGTACTGGAACATCAGCTCAGAGAGAAAAGAGAAAATGTAGTTACTTATGAGTTAGGAGCACAGAGTCTATTATCCATTACTGATGCCATGTGCAGCATGAAAACTCCAGCAGCACTAACTATAGCAGCATAACTAAAGGGAACGGAACCCAGAAACAGACAGAAACAGAGAAAGAAAAAGAGAGGGAGACTGAAAAAGACTGCAAGAAAACAAGAAAGAGTAAGAGAGAAAGACATACTGACAGAAAGCAAGCAAGAAAAAGAGAAAAATAAAAAGTGTGACAGAGAGAAAAAGAAAGAAAGACAGAAGAGAGAGAGAAATAAAAAAATAGAGAAAAAGACAGACAGGACAAAGAGAGAGAGAAAGCAAGAAATATAAAGAAAGAAAAAGGAAGAAATGCAGACAGAAGAAAGAGATAGAATGAAAGAAAAAGAAAAAAGACAAAGTAACAGACAAAAAGAACAACAAATATAGAGAAAAAGACATAAAATAAAATAGAGTGAAAGACAAAGACAGAAATAAATATAAAGAAAGAATGACAAAAAGTTACCAGACCTCTTAGCCAAGTGGGAACAGTTTTTCTGTTTCTTTTCTGTTCAAAGTAAGGTCCATAAAGGCAGTTTGTCTGACCTGGATGAACGGGTAACAATCCCTACAGACACAGTCCAAAATCTTAGAAAGCCTTCCTGGAAGAGTGGAAGCTGTTAAACAGGAATCAACTTCATATTAACACCTATAGATTTTGAAAGGGGCTTGCTAAAAGCTCCTGTAAGTGTATTTTAACCCCCGCCCTGCTGGACACCTGCCAGTTTCATCTTTCCCCTCCCGTGGAATCCGCCCCTGACAACATGCTTTTTCTGATCGTGCGCCAGAGAGCCTCTGGGTAAGTTCCTGGTGGACACTTTGGTTTGATTGACCGCTGGTTATTCAGCCTGAGGCCGTGATTTAATTTTGGCACACGCTGCGTTTTCTGCACATGGAAAACGTAAAATGCGAAAAAGCTTAAATTGTTCGTGTTTATTTGGAACGCTCCCTGTCAAATATCTCACGTAAAGTTTCCAGAAGGTTTAAAAAATTATTCATTTTTGTTTGTTCTTCCATTTTATTTGAAATCTCAGGTGCTGTACAGGTTGTATTCCATAAGTATTCGGACGCTTCCCTCAGAACTCAGTTGAAGCTCCTGTGGCAGCGATTACAGCTTCTAGGCTTCTTGGGTTTGATGCCACAAGGGTTGGGGATTTTCTATTGTTCTTCTCTGCAGATCTGGCAGGTTGGACAGGGACCGTCGGAGGATCGTCATTGTCCAGATGTTCGATTGGGTTCCATTCTGAGCTCTGGCTGTACGACTCCTGTTTTGTCTTGGTTTTGTGCTTAGACTTATCTCTTGTTATAAGCTGATCATTTAGCCCAGTCTGAGCTTCTGAGCGCTCTGGATCTGGATTTCATTCAGAATATCCCTGTACTTTTCAGCTTTCCCTCAACCCTGACCCTTCTCCCTGTCCCAGCCTCCAAGAACCATGCTTCACTGTAGGGATGGAGTAGATCAAATGATGAACAATCCTTGGTTTACTCTAGACATGATGCTTAGAATCTTGTTTTTTCAGACCAAAAATTCCTTAAGGTTATTTTTCCCCCAAACTCCATAAACTTCTGTCTGGTAGCTCTGCCATAAAGTCCAGACTTCTTTGGTGTTGCAGTTATGGTTAACCTTCTGGAAGTTTCTCCCATCTGCACACAGGATCTTTGGAGCTCAGCCAGAGGGACCATTGGGTTCTTGGTTGCCTCATTTACCGAACACCTAATTAGTTTAGCCAGTTATAGGAAGAGTTCTGGTTTTTCCAAACTTCTTCAGTTTAAGAATTGTGGACACTTTCAGTGCAGCAGAGTTTTTGTAGCTCTTCTTCAGATCTGTGGCTCCATACATTCCTATCTCTGAGCTCTACAGGTACTTCTGTCCTCCTCATGGTTTGGTTTTTGATCTGATCTCCATCATTTGCTGTGAGATCTTATATGTAGTGTGTCTTTAGAAATCATGTCCAAATCCACTGACTTTACCTATCAAAGTGTGGAAACGTCTTAAAGATGATCAGGAGAAATCATGTGTCATAGCAAAGCGTTCAGATACTTATATCCATAGGAAACCTTTTCCTTTTTAAGACATTTTATATAAAGTTTATAACCTTTTTTTTACTACTTTTTATGCACAAAGTCTCAACAGAATGTAAAAAAGTGAAATGTACAACATTTTTAAAATTATTTTTTTATATTCTGTATTCTGTGATTCATAATATTATATGTAATTCATCTGTGTACATATCACTAGATTGTATTTTAATGATCATATTTTTTACATATGTTATTTATTATACAATTATTAGTATAAACTAATAAATTATGTAATTTAGTTAAATTATATAAATTATAAAGGAAATATAGCAAAAATAAACTCTCCTTGTACATAAACCTAGATTTCTAAAAGATTGCACCTGACAATTATCAGCTTCAGTGGCAAGGAGCGGAGGGCTTGGGTTCGAATCCCGGTTTGGGCCCTGTTCAGGCCTTCCCTTTGCCTGCTATTACTGAATTTTGGTTTTAGGTAGAATTTGGCCTCAGTAGGAGCCTGTTAGTAATTTCAGTAATTTAGCCCTGTATAGACTGCGTGAACGATTGTAATCTTTGTCTCTCTGTTCCACAGATACCACCCGTCAGCGCCGAAAACACGACAGAGACGGGGTGGACTACCATTTTATCTCCAAACATGCTTTTGAAAAAGACATCTTAGACAACACGTGGGTCAAACACCAGTGCTGAAGCTAAGGGTTCTCACATTTTTTAACTGCAAGACTTTACTAGCTACACCTGTTCAACTCCTCATTAACGCAAATATCTGTTCAGCCAATCTCAGGGTATTGTCTCAGTTCATTTAGCCATGTAGAGATGATCAAGAGGAGCTCCTGAATCAAAACAAGCATCACAATGGGGAAAAAAATGTGATGTAATTTAAGTTACTTAAACATGTCCTGGTTGTTGTTTCTAGATTTCAGAAGCTGTTGATCTACTGGGATTTTCACCCACAGCGCCACCTCAAGGCTTTAACAGACAATGGTTTGAAAAAAAGAAAAATATTCTAATGAGGGTAGTTCTCTGGGTGAAAACATATTAAAATGCCAACTGGTTTGAGCTGGTGAAAATCATATAACCCTAAATTACAAATGAGCAGAAGAGTATCTCTGAGCAAACAACATGTCCAACCTTGAAGCAGATGGACTACAGCAGCAGCAGATCATGCTTGTTGCCCTTTTGATAAACTAAGAACAGAGAACTTGGATCAACGGTTCAGGCTGCTGGGGGTATAATGGTGTGGGGGTTTCCTTGGCCCTCTTTGGACCCCTTAATATTAACTGAGCATTGTTTAAACCTCACAGTGTGCCATCTTCTGATGGCACAAAGCTCCCCAAATCGTCTAAAACAGCCTCCACAGTTCCAAAAAATCTCAATCCAAAAGAGCACCAATGTTTCCAGCACCTTGTTAAATCTATGAGAGCAGAATTAAGGCAGTAAGGTGTATCTGAAAAATCGTTTGACGAGTGTGTAATTAACTAAACATTAACTTAACAAATCGCCAAATACTGGGGCAGAAGGAACGCTCTGAATCTCTGCCCCTGTGGACTCATTAATACATGCTCATTAGTGACTTTGCCGTTCCTTTTTTCTTTTCCACCGATCAAACTCCTACGCCAGTTTTCAGACTGCTCCGCTCTGCACTTCAAAGATGCTTATGGAATTTCCATCACACATTTAATCCTTTTTAGGGTTTCAGACCTCGCCGTTCATGAGCGGGACCTGACGGGAAATATCCACTTTCCACAATTTTACTCAAAAGCAGACGGAAATCTCTAAAGCATGCACCCACAGGCAGTGTCACGGTATATCGTTATGAGGACGGCCTATTTTACTGTCCAGCTACGGTTTATTTTTGGTACCTTGTTCTTTGGTGGCTTGACTCGGACGAAAACCTTTATTTACGTTTGTGTTTGATTAGAATATAATTAGAGACTGGACAAAACATCCAGGAGAACTCATTTTAAATTGTATTTTATTATTGCAATTTAATTATTAATTACATTTTTTTATTGATTTAAATTGTTATTTACTTAATTTTACTAATACTTTAATATACTTTTAAGTATTTACTTAATTAACATCTAGGCCACCCATGAAGGATGGGTTCCTTAATGAGTCTTGGTCCTTCCAAGGTTTATTCTTTCTACTTTCAGGGAGTTTTTTTCTTTCCACTGTCGCCCTAGGCTTGCTCAATTTGGGATTGGCCTTTTAAGATAAAATAAAATTGTAAAGATGCTTTGAGACAATGAACCATTGAAAAAAGCTCTATATAAATACATTTAAAATTGAATTTTACCCATCAGAAATGATTCAGTTTGAAACTGGTAAAAACAGAAGGGCACCTTAATTACAGCTGAGCTGAGAAGCTAAGAGCTCAAGATCTTGCAGCAGTGGCAGTTTGGCAGAGCTGGGATTTGAACCTACAACTTTCTACAGTCCCGATCCCATAACCCATGCATTTAAATGCCAGTTAATAGATTCGCCTCATAGACAACGTGTTCCCATCCTTTATCGTCCCTGGGAGCTCTGGGTTAAAAAAGCTGGCACGCTTCCCTTGAATATTTGAGAACAGGTGGTACCGATTTCAGGCGTAACATCGCAGATTAGATTTGGCCACGCAGTGCCAAAATGTCTGCGAGCAAGATTTCCTGATAATGGCTACAACTTATTTCAAACGCTCTCGCTGGACGCCAGTAAGACGTGACGGCACGTGGCTGGTTTTGGGTGGCTTTCCAACTTCCCCTCTTGGGGTGTACACGCTCACATTTACATCAGACCCCTCATGTGCGGCATGCGAGTGTTTTGGTTCCAGCTCTCACCATAACCCCCTGAAACCCGTGCCTGAGCGCAACCTTTGAGGGTGTATAAATAAAATGAAGGAACATGAAGTCACTACGTGGTGGGTTTTGCATGAACTAAGCAAGCCTAGGGTGACAGTGGCAAGGAAAATCTCAAAAGTATATGAGGAAAAAAAAAACTTGGGAGGACCAAGACTGAAAAAATTAGACCCAACCTGCTTGGGTGGCTCAGAAAATACATATTTAAAGAAAGAGGTCTCTCAAGTGTCAAGTATACCTCCCCTACATGGTAAAAAGTAGTTCTTAAGGACCTGGATTTAAGCCCAGTTTTGGGCAGGAGATGCAGTGAAGCAACCCTGCGATGTCCTGGAGTAACCCAGTGAATTTCAGAATAATGTCTGGACCTTCCACCTGCTCGACCCGTTTGCTTTTGCTGCTTTTGGTGCAGGCTTAAACTGTATACAAACCACTTAAAGGTGTTACTAAAGAAAATGTTTTGATGTCACGTGCCAGGGTGAAGCAACAAATATATATCTGGTTTGAGTCTTATCTCATTTTGGGGGGCAAAAGATCTACCAAATATAACTTTGCATGTTGAGATTAGCTTATCGTGTCCGTCCACAGATTTATCCAGTATGGAGAGCACATGGGGAACTACTACGGTACCAGACTGGATTCGGTGCGCAGGGTCCTAGAGGAGAGCAAGGTGTGCCTGCTGGATGTGGAGCCCCATGTGAGTGGAAATGTCTTGTATTAAAGGGCCACACGTGTAAGTGATAAAACACACTGATCACGACTTACACACACAGAGCGAGACTGGACTACACTGCATGCTATGTTTGTTGATTTTGGAACTGAGGGCAAGGGCAGGAATGATGTCATCTTGGACGGGGAGCTTCTGCCAGCTCCGTGCTGGTTGGTATGTTTCCTGTCGGGTGATTGTTATTTTTTGCCAGCTCGTAATGTTCATGGCGAGGTTCTCTCTCGTTGCCGAAGCAGCCGGACTCGGACACGTCCTGGACGTGTATGGAATCCTTTCTGTTGTGGAGGGAAAGACAGGATGACACGATATTTGAAACTGAACCGATGGCATCACTGATGTGCCAGAGAGGCCCGAATGGAAACAAACGGCGCTTCTCAGTCAGCACGAGGGATGCCAGTTTAATGATTTAATGACTAACTTTGCGAGTTTCTCTTAATACGCTGTAACCAAACTGTTTTCTGCTCTTGTCTGAAGGCTTTAAAGATGGTGTACACAGCAGAATTTAAACCGTATGTCGTGTTCGTGAAGCCTCCAGCCATAGAACGGCTCCGGCTTAGCCGAGTAAGAGCCAAAATAATGGCCGGCCAAAAGGAGCCAGGACAGATGAGAACATTTTTGGTAAGGACGATCTCCTCTACAGGTCAATCACCATTACTCAGTAAAGGAACATGCCTTTAATCGGTGGCACTGCTCACCTTTGTACGTCTTGGATTCACTTTGTATTTAAATAAACTCTGAATCTGTGCATAGCCCAATTTCCTTATCAAAGGTTACCATAGCATCTTGGGACAATAGACGATTTGAAACACAGTGCCCTGGCTATGCAGACGCAATCATATGAGTCTGAGAATAGAGGGCCCTTACAGTATTGGATCTTAGAAAATTATTACCTTAGAGCATTTCGGAAATGGGGCCAAGAAAATATAGACATGTGAGAACATAAGGTCCCAGGAATAAAGGAGTAAGCTGACATAATACCATTATATAAGGGTCTGAGAATAGAGAGCTCTTGGAGTATTGGAGTCTGAGTATATAGGACTCTTGGAGTCTGAGAATGTAAAGCTATTGGAAATTGGAGTCTATGGATATAGAGCTCCAGGAGTATTGAAATATGAGTATATAGGACTTTTGAAGTCTGAGTATATAGGGTTTTTATAGTATTGGAGTCTAGGAATATATGGATATTGGAGTCTGAGAATATAGGGTATTGGAGTATTGGAGTCTTTTTGGAGTCATTGCTCTGGATATGTAGACGCCTGCATATGGGTCTGGGATCGTGGGATCCTGAGGGTACAGGGTCATGAGAATGTAGGATCCTCTTTAGTTTGATTGGGAAAATGAAAATTGTTGTACATAGAACTAAAGCATACAGGTTGTTTTTGTTATTAGCATTAAATATACTGCTCACAAAAATTAGGGGATATTTCACACACCTCACCCCCCAATAGGGATAAGTGGGGTAACAAATTAAAACAAATTAATTTGGTCACTGGGCTGTACTGACTATGTAATTAACAGATTAAGCGTAAGAAACACATTTCTGTTTACAGGAGGCTGATTTTGAGGATATGATTAATGCCACTCAGGCAATGGAGAACAAATACAGCGACTTGTTCGAGAAGATCCTGATCAATGATGACATGGCCTCAGCATTCACTGAAATGAGAGCTGAACTTGCAAAGCTGGAAAAGGAAACCAACTGGATCCCACAGAAATGGGCCCGGCAATGAAAAATGTGGCCCTCATGTCGCATCGGCTGATTGCATACACCGGATCCTTATTTTTGTAGCGTTTGAACAAGATACAGAAAGTGAGTGTTGATTATGAGCAGAGTGGCCTTTCCCAACAGGGCGGTCAAATCAAAGTTTATAAATTGTGTCAAGTCAAATCTGTTAGTAATGGAAATCTTTAACTGGAGATAACGGGCCTTTCTAACTTCTCATCTCTGTGGGGTTCTCCTCCTGTACTCCCCCTGCCTCCGTGTACTGCCGTAGCTCACGTTTAGACATTAATTACTAGCAGACATGGTCCCTCGATCACAAGATGTGTTCCCAATTTGGATTAAGTGGGTTAGAACGAGGCTGTGATCATCGCTCTTAAGTCGTGACAGCAGACGTGAACTCTGGATGATGCCTCTGAAATCATGTACATGCACAATACATTTCCAGCAGAGGATAAACACAATCCGATCCTTATGCTGAACACAGCCGGAGGATTTTCATCATTCCAGCGTTCACCCGGCCTTCTGCAGAACGTTGACTTCATGTTTTGAAGTCAGACCTGAGTGAGATTGATTCAAGAGCCTAAAAACACAAACACCATCTTTGCTTTATTTCCATTTATTTGATCAGTGATAAGGGTCAGCAATTCCTGCCATCTTTATCAGGTAACACTGAGTGGAAACAGAACACAGAACAGGATTTTGAAGCCAGTGGGATCTGCAAAATAAACTAAAGAGTTCATTTGCTCGCACTAAATTTAAGCAGAATTATAAATAATCAGAATTATCATTTTTTTCTGTACTTTGATCAGCAGTCATGCAATAGAGAATACTGAATTGTGAACAGACTCAAAAGGTGGCAATTAATCTTTATCGCATTTTAAACGAGAACCAAATTAAACAACTAAGACAAACGTATTAATATTTATTTGTGAGGAATATAATCCAGTACTAACATCTTGTCCAACCTGGGAGTCATCATAGGGTTTGTGAAATACAATTTGCATGTAAAGTAAAATTTAAATACTTCACTCATAGGACAAAATCTGTTAATTAAATAACATAAACATATTTTCACTCTAAAAGGCCAGACATTTATTACACTTAATAGAGAGACTGAAAAAATATTTTAAAAAATATCCAGGAGACAATGAAAAAAGCTATAATTGAAGTTAATTTTTGCCAAAAAAAAAGATTTGCAATTAATCATGTTATACCTTTGGTCTTTGTGCATGTGTTTTTTCTTAGATACTTATAGGGGGAAAAGCAAGGAAAAAGTTTTGCTACCACTGAAATATGTGGTGCACACAGAATGTAGAGGAATACAACTGTGCATATTAAGGCTTTTGCAAAGATGCTGGGGCATTATTGGAAATGTAGTGCTTGTAGTGAATGTGTGTAGTAATTGGCATGTCCAGCACTTAATTTGTAAAACATGATAAGTTCATAAAATCTACTGGCTTTGAGATCATTAGTTTGGATTTAAATGAGTTAGATGAGTCTCTTAATGAGGAGCCTGATCCTTCCAATGAGCCGTGGTTCATCACTTTTAATTACAAACAAGGATTTGGTCTTAAGTTCTACATTTGAAATAAAGGACGAGAGTAGAATAAATCAAACATCCTGGGCTCTTAATGGATTCACAGCTCAACTGAAGAGCAATGACACTGAAGATCAGTTTTAGTCCCATCAACAAAATTGAAGTGAATGAGCTTTTAGCTGGTTTTTATTATATATATTTTATATCTTAGTCAGAAATGTTACGGGAGAGTAATACAGCATCAGCAGCTTCTTCCATCAGCTCTGGTCGTTCTCATTTTCTTTAGCACGTCGTTTGCTGGTGTTTAAACTCACCGTCTTCCATTAAACACCATCCATGGCTGATCGGAGCTTCATTCATGGATCTTTTAAGTCCAGCTCCTAAACCCGACCAAGACCCTGATGATCTACAACTCCAACTTTAACATTGCTCACTCATATAAGATTCACATTAAGAGCCTCAGATCATCTACTTTAAATGATAACAGGATCCTGTACTTTAGTTGATGAAATAGTGGATCCTAATAACAATCTGGATTAGAAATCAGATTTTTAAAATTAATGAATGAATGCTCATCGTTCTATATATTAGTCTAAAATCCCAATAGAACAGCTTCAACTCTGGGAAGTTGGTTTGTTTCCTCACATTAACTTTTTGCTTTGAGTCCTTCCAGAACATTTCTATTGGGTTAAGGTCAGAACTTTGACTTGGCCATTCCAAAACATTCCCTTTATTCTTCATTAAGTGTTTGATTTATGTTCTTAATCTCTCTTGTTTAATTGGGTTCTGTTTATCTGAACAGTTAAAAGCCACATTTATGTAGAAAAGCCTGCAGGCTTCACAGAGTTTCGAATATAAGAACAAGAAGAAGCACAAATTCCTCAGCTTAAGTTTCCAAATTCCTGGACGAGTCCAAAAGCACAGAGAGCCTCAGGATATATTACAGTTTATTTGATCAGCATATGGAGGGCGAAAAGGGTCAGTGAATTCTACCACGAAAGCATTACGTGCAGACCTGGCTTATAATTATCAAATCGCCTTAATCACATTAATTTTCAAACTCTGAGGTCATCTGAGTATTTCGTTGCATTTTAAGGCATCGCTGGATTCGTCTGCGCTGCATTTCAAGGAAACGGCGATCTTACACAAGAACTCGGGAAGCACGGTTCCCTCTGATCGAGCGTCCAAGTACCTGGATGCTTTTATTGGCCAGACATGTCCCGTTCCAAAATGTCACTGTCAATCAGTCTAGTCTTGTGCAGCTTTCGGTAATTGATTTATAATCATTCGGCACAGATTGAAGATTTTGGAGAGCGGGACTGATAGTGGATGCAGCTGGTTTAGTGAGGAGAATTGCTGGAGGGGCACGGAGCCTGAGTTTGTGGCTTTACAAGAGGTCGGCTGCATTGACCGACTGATGTCATCCCTATTAAAAGAATATCTGAAGAGCCAGACAGGCGTGTGTGGAATTGTCTAAACTGTGACCAGGACAGGCGGCAGATGTTTAATATCTGTCAGTTGTCTGAATGATTGTATTTCAGTTTAATCACAATGCTATTGGTTCGCTTTGCAGCGCTAGAATGGAACAGTAGGTGAAAGAGAGCTAGATTTGTGCTTAGTAATTGCTAATGAAGCAGGCCTGTTAAACGGTCAGCCTGAGCCCAAAAACAACACTTTAAATAGGTGTGACAAATGGTGCACGATTTGTAACACTAATTACTCCGGGTGCTTTTCAAACGCTGCCCATTGATCATGCTGCCAAAGCTGCAAACTGCTTTTGCATACATAAAAAGGTTTATAGACAACCTGTGATGGAGACCAGCGTGTGTGTTGGCCAGCGTTTTGGGTTACAGTATCTGCATACAGATCAAACTCTACTGTTTGTCTTCAGAACTGCGTTCAGTTGTAGTAGCTGAATCTCCCATTCCACCACATCCTAAAGCTGTATTCTTTACTGGATTGAGATCTGGTGACTGTGGAGGCCAGTTGGAGATTATTTGAGGAGCTTTGCGCCCTCAGAAGCTCATAAAGGGGTCAGCAACAACATTTAGGTAGGCTATGGGGTTTAAGCAATGCTCAGTTGATCAGAGACAGGATGGATCCATGATTCTTTTCTGTGTATTAGTTCTTAAGTAACAAGAGGGGCACCCAGTGTGATCCGCTGTTTCTGTAGCCTACCTGCCTCAAGGTTTGACGTGTTGTCAAAGCTCGTTTATAACAAGTGGGCTGACCTCCGGCATCAACGTGGCATTTTCGCCCAGAGAACTGCCCTTACTGGACATTTTGTCTTTTTTCAGAAAATTCCCTGTTAATCCATAGAGCGCTTTGGGTGAACAAGCCAGTAGAAGAGCAGTTTCTCAAAAACAAGCGCTAACAACCACGCCACGTTTATACTTTCTTAAATCACCTTTCTTTCCCATACTGATGCTCAGTTTGATTCAGGAGCTCGTTTTGATCATTTCTGCTTTCTTAACTGCGTTGAGTTGGTGCAGTGTGATTGGCTGATTAGATTAACATTAACATTAACGAGCATTTAAACAGGTGTACCTTTTGTGCACCTTGGATGGTCTGAAGAAAGGGTTGTTAAGAAAAACAGAAAAAATCCCTGCCATCGACCCACGTAACAACGCAAGTGTTTTCTTCTTGTTCTCGCACTACAAAAAGCCAGGGTTTAATTAAGGTGAAATAAAGCCTTGTCCATAAATGAATAGCCATTTGTTATTTAGATATTACAGGGTTTAGGTTAGTTTACACAACATGGCACATTTAATAGCCATAATTCCATCATGTTCTGTAACGAAACCGCACGATCACATTTTATAATGTCAATAAATCAGTAATCATATTGAAAGTAGTCGTTCTGGATTTCTTTTTTAGCCTGTAGGAACAGGGCTCTTTTGTAAGGCCTAAGTGTTTTATTTAACTTTTGCGGTATCTGTGAAGGCTCAACACATGAACGGCTCAGTAATTCTGGCATGCTGGGATTTATTACATGTGGATTAGCTCGGCTTTTTTTCAGACCTGGACGCTTTATCTGTGCTCATCTGGCGGAAGCTTGTCTTTGCCAAATGCGGCGAAGTCTCTGCCGAGAAAACGGCGGGTCAACATCGGGCAGCACCCAAAAATCACAAAGATGAGAACGATGAGGGGAAAGCAAACAGAGAAAAAACAGATTCAACAAAATTTGGCAGCTCTGGTAAGGGAACACGGCTTTTATGCTCGATTCCTGCTCTGTGTGGAGATTTGCACGTTCTCCCCGTGTACTCGCACATAACGAGGTGTGCTAGGTCAGTTTCTGTCCTTGTGTTTGTGTGTCCATGATCCTGAACTGGATTAAGTGAATGTTTGTGTATAAATTGAACCCAGGTTATATCACTCGCACATCCAGTGGAGCAGAAAGCAAACAAACCTAACGGTCAAAGATGGTGTGAAGCAAGACAGAAGAAGATGAAAGACGCAAAATTATGGAACGAACACCAACAGGAAACGGAAGCGATGTTCTGAGCAGGGACAAACGGGAATGAGCCAGGCCAATGAAATTCAAAAACAAAACAGTCACATCACCAACTAAAAACATAAACGCTACAACTTACAGAAGAGACAGTCCACTAGAATATATTGTTAGGGGTGGTGTTATGCCCTCAACCTCATTATACATGTTGGGTGTGGTTTTATAGCTGTAGTTGTGAGACGAAAGATTTCATCCAAGTGCCGATCAGTCAGGCCCGGGTTTTCTTTAAGTCATTTCCATAATGCTGCTACTGTCATATGAAAGGACCCCTAATTACGTATTCCTAAGTGTGAATTAAAATCGGTCCTATGACTGGACACCTCTGGTCTAGAGTGAAAGCACATTGGACGGATAAAAACGGAAGTAAACGGGACAAAAAGGAGCAAAGACAGACAGTAAGACAACAAGGAATTACACTAATACTAATTTCTGTGTTAAAATCAGAGCAGCTCATCCTGCTATAGCTTATAGCAAAAGTAACAGGCTGATTATAAAAGCATGGATATTAAATCAAATCTGTGGTGTCATAAAGCTGAAAGGCTGGAGAATGATGATTATAAAGCTCCCAGTGACTGGATGGAATCGTTTAACTCTTTATCTAAGACCATTTAGTCCCTTCATGATCACAAAAAATACAAACTAGAGCTTCCTGCACTAATTCTTCTTAAGTCTGCTCGTGAGAGTAAACATGAAATGTTATATATGTGGAAAGATTTGTTATAAAACAAAATCATAAAACATCAAAAGCATGATCCTGAGTTTCAGCAGGGTACTGGGTTCGACTGATTGTGCTCTCCTAGTTCAGATGCTGGATGCTAGAGAGGTAGAGTCGAAAACATTTAACGTGAACAAAACTCAATGTGGATTAATGTGCGGAAAGAACACTGATCATAAATAATCTCTACTGCTGAAATGATGAACCTGTGATCCAAAAAGGAAAGGAAACTGTTTTACGATTTTTTATGTCCGTTTAAACCTATTCTTGTTACAATATGTTGTTATAAGTATATAACCAAACAAAAACGGGGAAAAAAGAAGCGAAAGGCTTACTAACGTAAGAAAACCAAAAGGTGAAAAAGCGCACTGCTGTGTTGTATCTTGCAGGAGGGAGCAACGCGCGAATAAATCGTGATGAACGCCAGGTGGCTGCCCTTTACGGCCGGATATGGGCTTCGGCGCCGATAGTGACCCTATAGCGGCATATGGAGGCCAGGGTCCAGAGGCGACCCCTCCGGCCGCGGACCCAGGATGCGAGCTTCTCGAGCCGCGGATACGGGGTGCAGCCCCTACCAGCCTCGACTCCCGGGTGCCATCAGCTGGCGGGGAAGGAAGCAGCGGAGTACATACAGGACTGTATGCAAACGTTGAGGTGCCGATTTGGGACGTCTTGGGGCGGGGGGCTCGAAAAAGCGAGCATGGGCTCGAACGCACTTGTGGCGCGAGAAAGAGCGCCGATTTGGGACACTCTCGATCGAGAGGCGTCCCAGTGGCTGAAATGAGGCTCGATAGGAGCCGGGCTGCCATGGAGCGGGGAAACCTGGATCTTTCCCTAGCAGGCTAAATACCTCAGAGGTTTCCCTCGTACACATCCATCTGCTCTAAACGCCCCTGGATGTTACCAACTGAACACAAGAATGGCAAAACGTGCAGTGTGTCGAGGCGTATGCGCACCGGTGGTCGGGTGCGCAGCGAGTGCAATGACCTGGCAGTGAACAACACTAACACTCCCACTTATTTCTGTTATTGGAAATAATACTACAAACTAGATAAATGTGTTTTTTTTCTTACATATAGCATCTAAGCAGGGGCAGCACGGTGGCTCGGTGGGTAGCACCACAATCCCAGGGTGGAGTGGTGTGGGTCCTATCTGGGTGGAGTCTGCATGTCCTTATCGTATCTGCGTGGGCTTACTCCCGGCACTCCTGTTTCCATCCACAGTCCAAAGATAGGTTAATTGGCGTATCTAAAAGTGGCTTTTAGTGCATGACTGTGTGTGTGTGTTCGTGCCTTACAATGGTTTGATGCCCCGTTTAGAGTTGTTTCTGCCCTTGTGCCCAGAGTTGTCGGTCGGACACCGCGGCTTCGTGTGGATTAAGTAGAAGATAATGGATGGATGGATGGATGGATGGATGGATAACATCTGAGTCACTTAAGCAGGTAAATCCCTTTTTGAGTCTTGGTCCTCCCAGAATATCTTCCTAATAATATTTAGGGCATTTCCTTGCCACTGTCACCCTAAGCTTGGTCATTTTGGGATTTACCCTAGATAGTAGAAAATAATCTAAAGCTGCTTTGAGAAAATGCTGCATTGTAAAAAAGCGCTATAGAAATAAATCTGACTTGACTTCACGAAGACCTTCTGTTCACCTCGGACCCAACCTCTCAAGAGTAGAGATTGTGGAGGGTTAGAAAAATGTGTTTTGTACGGCGACTCCATTTATACCTTATATACGTACGGCTGAACAAGCGGCGTAACGACAGCACTGGGATTTTGTACTGACTCCAGACAGGCCAGCGTTGTTTTACGGCTCCAGATCTGCGTGCTGCCTGGAGAAAGTTTGCTTTCTAAACCATGGCTTTCTGTGATGAAGAAGAAATAATATTTTGTTCTTCACTCTGCGTATCACGCGCTTGTGACCTGACTTGTTATTTTAAAAACAGCCACCCGTTAAATAACGCGTTAAATTGTCTTTCCAGGCAGCGGTTACATCATTTTGGGTTAACACCATTCTTCATTATTTACGGTGACGAATTGTGAAATGAGAAAAGGGAAAAAAACCATTGTTGGTCACTTGGTCCTACTGATTTACCGTATTGTTGGACACCTATAGGGTCGATGACATCACGCTACAGCGTGGAAAAATCGAACGGTGCAAATGAAGAAATTGAATAAGAAAATCTATTAAGCGCAAACTCGAAACAGATTCGTGTCTCATTCCCGTTCAGTCAGTCATCGCAGAAAGGAGCCCACAATTAATGTGTTTTAAATATACCCTTAATGAGGTCTATTTATTGTGGTCACAAGCAGAATTTATTCTTAGTGAGTGTGTTTTGGCATCTACAGGCCAGAAGCTGATTTCCAACGAAAATACTGTTTAATGTGGCTCTTGTAATTCGGCCATTCAAAGTGAGACGTACTTCCAAAAACAGGACACTTCCTCTCCCGAGGGCTCTTGGGTCACGTCCTCACTCCTCACTATATTTTCGTGTAGAGTACATCTTCCAGCAGCTATGAAATCCTGAGGTGGCAGGTACAGTGGGTTCTATTAGGAAGTTTTATTGCTGAGGGAACATGCAGCTCCTTAGATGGGGGTTTGATTCATAACCCCAGGTTTTAGGTTAAAGGAATTTTCACTGTAATGGTTCAGGTTTATTTTCCTACTGCTGTGAGAGACCCGAGCCACCTGCAGTTGGCCTGCTACATCACTCCCGCTTCCCACATACGGCTGCTGAGGAGAAGAAGAAAGAACAGAATGTTTACGTGTTGCTCTCTCGTGCATTTATTTTGTAACCAGGGTTATCATAAAGCTTTTCACTTATCAAATCTTTATTTAGCTCTACAATACAGAGTTACATTCACAAATGCCACTTAAAACTTTACTGTACAAAAAAGAAGCCTCATGTTAACCAAGTC
>JAUZSV010004852.1:0-16211 GCA_034780495.1 Parotocinclus cesarpintoi | reverse complement strand
TCGGGTAGTGATGCCAGAGACGAAGAGTTTCTTCACGGATATTACATACTGTACACGTTCTTTGGTCCGATTAAGCAAATAACATTAAACGTATATATTCGGATTTGTTTTGGTACTTTAGGATTTGGTCTGAATAAGCGGCTGGTCCCATTAACCAGTGGTCCTATTAACCGGAATCGACTGTACATGTGTATGTACAATTTCTCTTTTAATATTTATATTTTCCATGCCTACCCGCAATAAGAAACAAAGTGAGGGCAGTCACCCACACTGCAGCAAATATAAATAAGCATCCTCAAATCCTCCACTCTTTCTTATTCTGGTGATTGTGGAGGCCCAGCAGTAAAAGACCCTTCAGGAATCCTGCATGGGTGGACGTGTGGGTTTTCCCTGGGAAAGACATGCAGGGTCTTCCGGAAAGGAACCCCACCCTCGGATGGAAGATAGCGCGCTGTTACTGGATGCCGGTGCCAAGGCTGGCATGGGTGAGTGGGCAGCGCTGCGCAGAGACGACGAGAAGCCGTGGGCACTGCCAGGCTTAGTGATGAAGAAGATGCCGCCCCTGTTGTAATCGCAGGCAGTAAGGGAAAAAAAGGAAGAGGAGACTGGGGGGTCATGCATTCAAATCCTCTCTCTGAACGCCCCCACACAGGTTTAAGCAGACCGTACAAAATCAGTGGCAGAGAGAAAGCGAGGGAGAGAGACCTAGATAGTGAGAAAGGAGCTTGAGCAAGTAAAGATAGAGGTAGCACTTAATACCAGCGCAGTAAGCTTGCTCAGGAGATCTCATCCTGGCAGTCCTAATCACTGTAATGGTTTAAAAAACCTGATCTCATCCTAAGCACCACATTTAAACAACAGTCCCCACATGAGCCAAAGAAGTCTTAAAAGTCTCAAAGAAGACTTTCAACACCCCCGAGGGACTGGCACCCAAAAAGTTAACATGATTTCGCTAAAAAGCAACGTTCGACTTTCAAGAATGCGACCCAGGAAAACCAGGGAGGATGAGAGATTAAAAAAAGCCTCGCAGCTTTGAGCTTCTGAGACCTTCAAATGATGCCATGAACTTATTCATGCCAACAATCACATTTCCTCATCACAACTAAGGCCATGGAGTGGTGGGCCAGTCGTTGGAGGGCCGTTAAACTAAAAATAAATGAACTTAAAATAAATCTGGCTAGAGATCATGATGGTGTAGGTCATGAAGCTAAGCAGCACCATCACCAACGCGAATACGAAAGCTCGTAGCTTATAGGTCGTCTGATCCAGTTCTATTTCTGTATCCCACAAGAAACTGAAGGAACATAGAAAAATTCAAGGTCCATTCTGGAACAATCCACGTTCCAAACCCTTATCATACTACAGTACACTGATATTACATTATGACCACTAACAGACTGGATAACAAATAACAGTGATTATCTCATTAAAACTCTGCATGTCACCGTCTGGGATATATTAGACGCTGAGCCAACAGCTGGATCTTTTAGTCAGCGTGTGACCTGAGCACCTCTGACATGGGCCAAATCATAATGCCCAGATTTCTAAACTGCAAGGCACTTTGTGTGCTCCCAGTCAGCAGTAATGAGCACCTACCAACAGCAGTCACAGGAGAGACAAACTGGACTGTGGAGCCATACAAAAATGTCATCTGGTCCAATGAGTTTTTTCGTTTACATCATATAGACAGCCATGTATTTGTACAGATGTATAGATAAATAACATCTAAAGGACCCGTATAACCTAAGGAAGGAATATTGAGACTCTATGCAGTGTTCTGCTGGCTAACCTCGGGTTCAAGTTTCAAATTGGATACATGCTATCTAGTTAAACACTGCTGTGTTCAAGGTAATTATAACGTTTTGGCTTATCAGTGAATATCCAAAAACACAGATGACCGGACATATAGTGAACATGAACACTCAAGTGTTATTATGTTCTGTGATCACGGATAATACAAACGTAATAATATTCTTTATTTATAAAGCATTTTGCATTAGACTTCAAATTTTACTGAAGCGAATAATGAAACACATTAATATAAGCAACTCTCAGTCATTAAGGAAATGACCTAAAATATCTGAAAATGTTTAATGATTTCGAAATACACAAGGACTAGGAATAAACAAGTAAAAATTATCCTTTTTTAAAAACACCTATAAATATATATGCCCTGATCCTGGAACATGGTTTAAGTTTAGATAAATGTCTGTCATCAGCTTTTCCTTGGGTTAATTGAAGCCAAACCATGAACGGATTTATACATAATGCAGCCAGTGCAGCCTGCAACAATTTACAGTACAGTGCAAAAGTCTTAAGCTTCCACTAGATCTGTAGGTTTATGCCATATCTAACATTATTACAAAGATAATGCAGATTTTTCACTTCATAATACTCTTTTTTAAATCTTTTTGTGCTTCAGCATATTTTAGACTTTCCACACAATGTTCCTTTTCTGGAAAAAGTGGTGTCTTGGCTGCTACAATTCCAAAAAGACCATTCCTGAAGAAACTTTGTCAGCACATTAGCATTTTGATGAAGCTCGCAGATGCAGCTGTTGTTCTCTTAAGTGTAAGGGGAGGTCACATGAAATATGACATTGTAGCCCATAAAAGCTTTTCATTTTTGAAATACTGTTCATGCATTGTAGTCGACCGATAAATACAATGCTCACAAAAATAAGTATCCCCTAATTTCTGTGAGCAGTATAGTAAAAACAGCATCTATTATATTTCAGTCTATGTAGATATTAAATTATTCAGTATATGGGGAAACACTGTTTATCTAGTATTTAGTCAATACATCTACAGTGGTTTGTAAATTTTCAATTTTTCTGCTTAAATTTGACCTAAATCATCATTTGATTTTCACCCAAGATAAAATTAAAGATAACCCAATTAAACTGACGAGACACAAGCATTATACACGATGGATAAAAAATGATACAATATTACATACCTGTGAGTGGCAAACTATTGATGCCCAATGTGATTTTTAAACTTTTTTTAATCCATCCAAACTTTTATAAGCCATCCATAAAAGTTTATCCAACAGCTTACTATCTTGTCCATGCCCCATTTAGTGAAGTGCAGATAGGTGGCAGTGTTCTTTAGCGAGAGCAGTGGTTTTCTCCTAGTAACCTTGCTATGCACACCACTGTTGGTTCCTGATGGTGGACTCATGAACATTAACATGAGCCAATACAAGTGAAGCCTTTAGTTGCTTATAAGTTCAAGTAGAAGAACCTTGGGTTCCTCTGTGACTATTACAGGACTTGCTCTTTGTTGGTCAGGCACTCCTGAGGAGGGTGACAGTGGACTTAACGGATTGCTTTGCATTTAGTAACCATATGGTAGAATTAGGGGATAACATTTAACAACATAAGAAGATATGTAATTGTGGGATATTTTATTTTGTAATATCTCCTAATTTTTGTGAGCAGTATAGTTCACCACCCTGGTTTATTGGTCAGCACATTTTAATTGCTTACAGTGTAATAATTTGTGTACTGCTGTCATAATGACAGTTCAGAAGTAAGCACAAGATTTTGATTGATTTACCGTGGAGGAAGTAATTATTTGATCCCTGTAAGTTTACCCACTTACAAAGATGAGAAGTCTGTAATTTTAAGGGTAAGTTTCATTTATCAGTGAGTTATAGAATATCTAAAAGAAAATCCAAAAATAACATTGTATAAAATTTATTTGCATTTTGCAGACAGAAATAAGTATTTGCTCCCCTACCAAACTTTAAGAATTCTGGCTCCTACAGACCAGTTAGACGCTCCTAATCAACTCGTTACCTGCATTAAAGACGGCTGTCTTAAATTATCACCTGTATAAAAGACACCTGTCCACAGACTCAATCAGTCAGACTTTAACCTCTCCAACATGGGCTTTTTAAGTCTTGTACAAGGCTGGAATGGGCTACAAAACAACAAAAGTAGGACGTTTGGTAAGAAGGAGGCAGCTGTTGGTGAGTCAAAATTGCTCAGTAGGCTTCTTAAGTAAACATAAAAACACTGCAATCTATAGCACTGCTATTATTTTTAAATTGTATTTATCACATTTTTGCTTGCTCATGTGGGCCTCTGGCATTAAGGATTATTTTCTTTAAAAATATGACATAATAGGACAGTAAAAGCTTTAGCAAAATGCATTTAATTTAATTAGACCCCACAAGAGCAATTATCCTTTGTAATACAGAGCAGGCTCTTAATTTCCTAAGGCACTTTTACTATTACCATAACCTCGCTCCTGTCAAAAGCAGCCGCTGATGTGTTATATAACTTGCACAGCTACACTTGGCTATCTTGGTTGTTGTTGTGCCAACACCAGAAGGGATGGCGATTGGTCAGTAAGTTTTTGTTGCTGGCAAATTTATTTAAGTTTGGTAAATTAATAATAATAATAATAATAATAAAGAGAATTTACAGTAATAATAATAATAAAAATGTATAATAATAATTTTCCACATCCAAAAAATGGTTTTGTTTGGAAGATACCATCATTATATACAAGCTTAAATTAATGTACTGTCATCCAAATATATCACAAAAACAATTGTGTTCAGTGTGGAACGGCCTTACATTTTTCTGAATTTTTTTTAGGACAAAACCCCAAATAAAAAACAAGCAAATGAATAAAGTTTGCCACTGTCGGTCTCTATCTAAAACTGAGCTGTATTGACCACTGGCTTGTAAGCAGGAGAGCACTCAACCTCTGGGTTTTGTGCTAATGGTTGCATATTTGGGCTTTCTGCTGAGTCATATCTTCAGCAATCCAATTCTGCAGTCCCTCGATGCACTTTAAATTCACTTTAAACTATCATCCATGGAGTGCTATATTTATTCTGTGGGAAAAAAAAGAAGATTCACAAGCTTAGAAGATCATATGTAGGCATAAAAAAGGAAAGGATAAAAAGCTGTTGTAAATAAAATCACAAAAATCCCTGGTTGCTTACCAAACGCAAACAGATATGGACAGCTTTGTTAATCCTGTTTCTAAAAATAAATAAACAAATGATGGGGATTAAAAGTGATTGACCATTTTACCTGATATTTTGTTGCACACCTACAGAGGCATCCAGACCAACAAGCAATTTCCATCGTTCTCTGTGAGACTTGTTCACCGGTCGTCAGGTAGTGTGGCCCTCTCTTCTTCAGCAGGGCTCAGGGCTTCATCTCAGGGCTGCTCCAGATTACAAGTTTCAGATTTTTACATAGATGTGAGGTAGCTCTCAGATCAGTGATCAAAGAAGGCCATGTCTGAACAGGTCTGTGTTTAGTGAGCCAGTCTTATATGCTTTTAGCTGTGTGTTTTGGCATTTTCCTGAGGGAGGACCATTGGCCTGTTAAGTTTAATAACAAAATGGCTTTTTTTACAGTTTGGATTTTTATGATTATCTTTAAACAGTGAACTTACTCTTCATGGGTCGAGTTCTGCTTGCATCTCTTTGGAAGTTGTCCTTGGCTCTTTGTCTACCATATGCATTATCTTTCTACTTAATCTGGGATTGATTTTTCCCCTTGCAGCCACATCCAGGGATGCTGGCTACAGTCATGTGAACCGTATACTTCTTAATAATATTTGCAGCTGTAATCTCGGGAACATTAAGCTGCTTGGAAAATGATCTGATATTTTACCTTTAATATGCTTCTCTATAAGATTCTTTCTGCTCTCACAAACAAGTGCTTCATGTTTAGTATGGTGCGCATGATGATACCAAACAGCAGAGGGTCTACTTTTCTCCTTATAAGTAGGCTGAATGACTGATTATAAGATTGAAAATGTATAATACTAATAAAAGAAAACAGTCTGCTTGAAATCTCTACAAATCAGTCATTTATAATCTAGGGTTTACTAACAAATCTGTAAAGGATTTTTTTGGAATATCTTTGTTAAATAAGCAGTAATATATCTCTCTTTACTCTTGCTTTGCTTTACTTTGACACACCAAAGGCATGCAGATATACCTCCATCTATCTATCCATCCATTATCGTCCGCTTAATCCACAAGGGGTCGTGGGCCAGCCAGTGTCCACCCGGCAACTCTGGGCACACCTAGACAGGGTGCCTATCCATTGTAGGGCACACACACACACACAGTCACACTTTAAAAGGCCACTTTCACAGACACAAATGAACCTCATGCATGTCTTTGGACTATGGGAGGAAACTAGAGTACCTGGAGTAACCCCATACAGACACAGGGAGGACAAGCAGACTCCACACAGAAAGGACCCAGGCTCGTCCACCCTGGAATTGAACCCGGGACCTTGATGTGAGGCAGTCACCGTGCTGCTGCAGATATACAATTAATTGAAAATGTTTTCAGACTTTTTCCACATTTTATTTCGAGGTGTGCTAAAATAATAATAAAAGTAAAAACAGAATTTTTGAAAATTGGAAACAAAAAAATGAAAATTTTACATGAACATAAGTATTCAGACCCTTTTCTATGACACTTTAGCTCTGGTGCTAAATAATCTTTGAAATTATTGTACACACTGATTGGAGTTCACCTGTGGTGAATTCAGTGTATAGATTTTGTATATATGATTTGTATAGACACACACCTGTGTATATAATGTCACACAAACCAAGCCATGAAAAACTGCTTGTAGAGCTGTAGACAGGATTGGGTGGAGGCACAGATCTAGAGAATGTTACAAAAATGCTGCTGCACTTAAAGTTCCCAAGAGCACAGTAGCATCCATAATTATTAAATGGAAAAAGGAGTCTTTCTAAAGCTGACCACCCCACCAAACTAAGTAATCAGGGGGGTTTGATAAGAGATTTCCATGAACTTGTCAGCTCCTCAGATCCTGTGTAAAGATAGAAGAAACTTGCAGAAGACCAACAATCATTGCAGCTCTTCACAAATTTGGGCTCAGAGACAACCACTATTAATCAAATTATATTTCAAGAGGAATTAAACAATTAAATGTTTCAATGACTTTCAAGGGTACCAACAAATGTGCCCACATTTGAAGCTCACTTTTCCCTGAGTGGAAACATGACACATTTGTGTTCATCCTCATAAAATTGGTGTCAATCGAGTTTTCAGAAATGAACCACACACTCATTATGCTTCTAAATGTCAGTCTTCACTTCCCACATCTAATACTGCTAACTTTCAGCCAGCACAAAGGGCAGCATCAAGTACAGAATAAATATATCACCCACGCGTCTTCTCTCAGACGTCATAAGAAAATGCTGCAAATACCCAGCTGTGCACTTACCCAATAGTGGACCCAGACACTGAACGACACCAACCATCCACACACACACATACACAATGTAGGGGGAGACAAACCCAGTTGCTAAGAGACCTGATCTCACAGACAGCGCCATGTGCTGCTGTAAACAGGGCAGCCCAGAGTGAACAAGGGTATGAACACCATCTTGTGTGTTTTAGCTTTAACATTAAATAGTATTCTGTTGAAACAAGTTCATATTTACAGAAAGAAGTAGAATTTTTAGTCATTAGTAAGCGTCTGGATTTCTCTCATCTTTATGCACGATAGAGGGCAAAGTTTTTGGACATCCAAAACATGGGTATGGTATTAGTATGGAGCTTGCTACTACAAAGCTTTTGCTCTTCTGAAAGGGTGTTCCACTACATTTTGGCACAGGACTGTGAGGTCAGCTTCTGATGTTAGACGATAAGCCCTGGCTCACTTTTGGTATCCCAAACTGTGTGATGGAGTTGAGATCTGAATTTTGTGCAAGTCAGCCAAGTTCTGCCAAATTTGCTTTGCTCAGTTGATGAACTGACTTGTTGGAAGTGGAAACCTTTAAACGTGAGTCACTGGCATATCAGTACAACCCATATATATGTACAAGTATGGGAACCTTTGCTTTCAGTATCTGGCGTGTCCCCCCCCCTGTGCAGCAATAATGCAACTAAACATTTCTGGTAACTGTTGGTCAGTCCTGCACACCAGCTTGGAGGAATTTCAGCCCATTCTTCTGTACAGAACAGCTCCAACTCTGGGATGTTGGTGGGTTTCCTCACATTAACTGCTCGTTTCAGGTCCTTCCACAACCTTTTGATGGAATTAAGGTCAGGATTTTGACTTGGAGATTCCAAAACATTAACTTTAACCATTCTTTGGTAGAACGACTTGTGTGCTTAGGGTCATTATCTTGCTGCATGTCCCACCTTCTCTTGAGATTCAGTTCATGGGCAGATATCTTGACATTTTCCTTTAGGATTCTCTGAAATAATTTCTGAATTCATTGTTCCATCAAATGATGGCAAGCTGTCCTGGCCCAAATGCAGCAAAACAGTCCCAAAGCATGATACTACCACCACAATGTTTCACAGATGGAATAAGGTTCTTGTGCAGGAATGCAGTGTTTTCCTTTTTCCAAACATAACGCTCTTCATTTAAACCAAAAAGTTATATTTTGGACTCATCCATCCATAAAACATGCTTCCAATAGCCTTCTGGCTTGTCCATGTGATCTTCATCAAAGCAGACGAGCAGTAGTTTGAGTTCAAACTCTTTAGAGATGGTTTTGTAACCTTTTCCAGCCTGATGAGCATTAACATCTCTTTTTCTGAGGTCCTCAGAAATCTCCTTTGTTCGTGTCATGATACTCTTCTACAAACATGTGCTGTGAAGAGCAGACTTTGAAAGATCCCTGTTCTTTAAATAAAAAACCTGCCCACTCACAGCGGATTGTTATCCCATTGATTAAAAACACCTGACTGTAATATCACCTTTAAACTACTGCTAATCCTATAGGTTCACATACTTTTGCCACTCACAAATATGTAATATTGGATAATTTCATCAATAAATAAATGATCAAGTATAATCTTTTTGTCTCATTTGTTGAATTGGGTTCTCTTTATCTACTTTTAGGACTTTTAGGTAAAATTTATGCAGACATACAGAAAATTCTAAAGGGTTCACAAACTTTGAGCACCACTGTACATTCATTGACATTTGTTCGTCCAATCTGTAGTCATATTTTCTCAACTTAATTAGAATTAAAATGATCCATCTTGTCAACGCTTGCCAACAGAATGCCAGCTTAAAAACTTTATAGTATAAAACATATATTTCTACAATTACAGCAGCAATCACCTGGTATTAGAAGCTATGATTTGTCTAGTTGCTTATAATATGGCGTTTTAGTTAACCCTCTTCCAGGTTGGACAGTGCCTTCTAAATTAAACTTGTCACAGTGAGATGCCTTGTGTTTAACAAAAAGTGTGATAAAAAATAAATGCAAACTGACTGAAAGATTGTGTGTATATATTTTAGTTACTTATTAATTATAATCACAGAGGTTATTAACTGGTGCCATGTGCAGCATGAAACTCTGGCAGCATTAACTATAGCACCATAGCTAGAAAAGGGAGAACCCACCTCCCTAACAATCAAATCAAACCTGAGTTTTTACACTATGGGGGCTTGAGGACAGCAACTCAAAAAATCCCAGATCACCATGAATCGCTTTGACTCTGAACCCCCATCTCTGCCCTTAGTCAAATGGAAGGATGCCAAAGTAAAGATCAAGAGGACCGAAGCCCGACCCAACCAGATCAACCACCAGAGACTCCTGGCCAAAGGTCAGAGCATGACAAGGCAGGCAAGCCAGACATGACCCAAGACTCTGCCCAGTAACCTGAGCTATGCATCCCAGTCTAAATCTAACCAAAATCCTGCATAAATAAGAATGTTTTTAGCCTAGGCTTTAAAAATTAAAAAGTTACAAATCTTAAACTATAGTAGGGACTTGGTAATGTTGCAGATGTTATTAAATGTATAGTGGTGCTCAAAGGTTTGTGATTTTTACACAAGCCCTAAAAGTAGATAAAGAGAAGTCAGTTAAACAAATGAGACAAAAGGATTATACTTGGTAATTTATTTTTTGACAAACATTATCCAATATTACATATTTGTGAGTAGCAAAAGTATGTGAACCATTGCTTTCCATATCTGGTGTGATCCCCTTGTACAGCAATAACTGCAACTAAACTTTTCTAGTACCTGTTGATCAGTCCTGCACACCGACTTAAAGGAATTTCAGCCCATTCCTCCATACAGAACAGCTCCAACTCTGGGATGTTGGTAGGTTTCCACACATTAACTCGCCTCAGGTCCTTTCACAACATTTTGATAGAATTAAGGTCAGGATTTTGACTTGGCCATTCCAAAACATTAACTTTATTCCTCTTTATCCATTGTGCATGTCCCACCTTCTATTGAGATTCAGTTCATGGGCAGATGTTTTGATATTTTCCTTTATAATTATCTGATATCATTCAGAATTCATTGCAAATCCAACCAAAAGCCTGCACAAATAAGAATAAATAGCCTTGACTTTAAAAATTGGAGACTGTATGAATCTCAAACTAAAGTGGGGAGTTTGTTCCTTAGTTGGGGGGCACCATAACAAGTGTAGAGACGACAGAACAGGTTTGATATGACCAGATTTTCTGTTTATCACTCGAGCTGCTGCATTTTGCACTAGTTGAAGTTTATTTAGAGATTTACTAGAACATCTAGTAAGTAAAGCGTTATAGTAATCCAATCTCAAGGTTTTAAATGCATGAACCAGTTTCTTAGCATCTTGAGTTTAGCAATATTACATAACTGAAAGAAAGCAGTTTGTGTGATGTTAGTAACGTGCACATCAATAGAGAGATCCAATATGTCAAATAAGATATCGAATATGATAACTAAGTTTCTTACAGTTTAATAAAGTATTACCGAAAAGCCATCTAGATTTAGGATTGATGTAGCCAACCTGTTCTCACAGTCATAAGTCCGACTAATAAAACCTCAGTTTTATCTGAGTTAAGTTAAAGGGAATTAAATGACATGACCATTTTTTTATTTTCTTAACAAAATTCTCAGTTTTACTGATTGTGAAGTCGTTATTTGGATCAGCTGATATGTATAGCTGTGTGTCAATCTGCATAGCAGTGAAAACTAATACCAAGTCATGAATAATTGAGCCTAAAGTTAGCAATATGATATTTTAATCACACAAAGATTAGAGAGGTCAGATACTATTTAGAGACAACATAGTTAAGACAGTTTTCTCTCTAATGCTTAGATTAATTTCTGAAACATGTTCTTAAAATCACATGATTTGTTCAAAAGAAGCTACAAAACATATAGCACATATCTCAAATGTAAGTTGTCAGTCATTCACAATACCACTAACCCCAAACAAATATCATAGTTTGATCACTCAGTAAATACTTACAAAATATGATGTATATTTTAAAACATTTATATCAGAATTGGTGTTACACCAAGACATAGGCGGACTTAAGTAGAAGTCCTAAGAGTTTTATGAATAATTCCAGACATAGTGTAGGAGAAACAGAAACACATGCTAGTGCAGACAAAATGTAAACACACTAATGGATAAAACATATATACAGTAAATTACCTAACCACTGAGGCACTATCGTATCTAAACGCAAAGACACAGACAGCTAAACACAAACCTTAACAAAGCACACTTACATGACCCTAATCACATGTCCACAGGGAGTAAAACCCAAGGTGTAAATCCTAAGGAGCTAAGAGATCAGGAGGGAATTTGCTAAGGATAATACACAGACACATGATTAGAAACAATAATAAAAATAAAAGAAACAAACATAATTTAAACACAAACCAGAAACATGTCAGGATTAAAGAGCATGCAAATACACACAATAAGTGATAATGACATGACTGAAGAGATCTGACACAAAAAACTAAACAAATATGTATACATGTATAAACACACAGTGAAGACATGGAGTAAGAATATTTACATTTTTACAATATGAGAAAACATTTACAGAAGCATTACACTGAGACAAGTTTGTTCTTATCATTCCAGTGAAAAAAAATTGCAATTTGTTTATTGTCATGTCAGACAAAGGCAACACGTCAGATAATGGGGCAGAAAATCAGAATTGACTGCCAGACTGCCACCCTCTATAAGGTTGGTTTCACTCTTATGCTATGTGTTAGGTCCTAATGCACCTGAATAGGATTGAACCGGCATGAAAACATATTTTGAAACAGTGCAGCACAGTGGAGCAGTGGTCAGCACAACTCACCTCACAGTTCTGTGTCACCCCTCTGCAGACTTTACAGCTGTGTGGGCCCACAACTCTCTCATGGATGAGAAATATAGATCAAAGCAAAACAAATAATAAATAAATCAAAACAATAAATAATCTACAAATTATTTAATTATTAACTTATCCACCATATATTATATATTTTCCATTGTTTTTGGATGACCATTATTCCATTAGAGCAGTAAAATGAGTCTGATGATGCCCCTGCACTAAGGTTTGAGTCTGGAGTCTGATCATGGAGGGCATGGATGGTGCTTAACCTGATCCTGAGCTCAATATATTCTTCATATAAAAGTCTTGCTGACTGTAACATATTCTTGCAAAACAGTTATCAATCCTGATTTATTTTCTGAAAATGTGTGGTTGTGTTTATGCCTATAATTATGGCTATTTAGTAACTAACTATTTTTTCTCTTTGCTGAAAAACATTGCTTAATGTTTGACATTGGTTGAGATTTTTGAGACTTAGAGACTTTTGAGATGTTTCCATCTTGAAACATTTGTGACTGATGCACCTGCAGAAACAATGGTCTTTTGGACTTGCTCTTAACTGCCAGTTGCACCATTTTGTACAAGTTGTGGTTATGACTGTGTGTTTAGAGGGGCTTCATTAATTAATTAACATAATTTATTGAAGACTGAAGACTAAAGATTTTCTCATTTACAACCTCAAATCAGAAAACGTTGGGGCAGTATGGAAAATGCAAATTTAAAACCCAGTGTATCTTACATTTACTTTGACCGTTATTTAATTTTAGACAGCTTAAGCCCACAATCTTTCACATTTTCTCTGGTCAACTGCATTTAATTTGCTAATAAACATCAATTGTTGCCAGACCAGGCCATTTTAGGCCTGCAAAACATTGGACTGGATAATAAACTGCAATAAAGTCAAAGTAAATGTTAGAAACACTCTGTGTTTTGATTTGAATCAATTCTCTACACTGTCCCAAGTTTTTTTTTTCTAATTTGGGATCGTACATTCCCACTGCTCACAAATATTATGGGATCTTGAATTCTGAAATATCACCTAAATTTTGTTAGCAGTAAAGATTTTAGAGCAACACATACTGCCTTCAAGACGACATATTGTCTAGGTACATCCATTAATTTTTCAACACGACATTGCAAAACCACATGCTGCACACATTACAGTGGCATGACACACATTTAACACTTCACCAGGCTACCTTTTTTCAAAGCCACACTTCCACCCTTTTCTATGTACTGTATTTGAGGTTATTTGTTTTATGGTTTGTTAATTTGAGGTTCCCCCTACAGGCACGTGCCAAAAACTGCCGTCTAAGCCATCCAATTCCTTTTCCTATTTACAGAGAAATCTCATGCTTGCAGTTATTGCACTGACTAATGAACTTGTGTTCTGTTTAGCCATAGATTCTCTGATTTAATTTGTCCATATGTTTCTACAACAGAAAGCTACACTAAATAAAATGACTGAATGTGTTATGGGTGCGGTCTTTTCTTCATCATGGATGACTGTAAATGAATGACAACCTCAATGATTAGAGTGCACGTCTCAACAATCTCTTTTAAGGTAAACCACACCTTACTGGCATCCTACCATGTCTAATAAAACTGATAAACTTTTCTATCTAAGCTCTAGTTTACAATTGTATACTGTTTAAACTACACTGTACAACAAATACCTCACAGCTAGTTGTGTAATCATGTTTTAAAAATGTGTAATTCCATCAGTTTAGTTATTTTAAAAATGGAGGTCAAATATTTACAGGTAGAGGGTTTTGGATAGACATTCTGAACCTTAAGTAAAAGACACTTCCTCTTTCAGATGAAAAACAACCGTTGGTACACTGCTGGGGATTTTTTAAGCTTATCTAGGTTAAACAATAGCTTTGAAGTAAGGCATGTGTTCCTTCCAATGAACTCCAATGCATTAAAAAAAACATTTTAATGGTTTCCCTGCAGTCAATATTCAGAATTCAAATTGTAACACTAACGGCTTTGCTCAAGCACAAATGTATTGCTTACTTAATAATGATTTTACTAGCCGTGTTACCTTGCATATTCATAACTATATTATTATACAATCTTTAGGGTTAACATCTCCATGAAGTAACTTAAATCCATCTATTTATGCATATATTTTCAATACATTTCAGGGTGCATGCACACGCAGTTTTACTCACACTAGGATATTTTACAGAATATATCAAGGAAATATTTTGACTACATAACACTTTCATTTTAAAATGTTGCCCTTTAAATATTTGACTGACCAATTTACCATGCAGTGTTCTTACTTTATTGTGTCCACACTGGTAAGTGTTTCTTTTAAATGAGTGGCCTCCATGTATCACCTGCATCTGGTTTCACAACTAAAATGTCTCAGTGATGGAGGAACTGGAAAGCCAACAACATGTGATGATTGTGATCAGCGTGTGCTTCACACCATTAACACAATCCATCAGAAAACAGTTAAACCATGTCTGTATACACAAAACCAACAACCATATATACTCACAGAATTAGACAACTTTGTGGATTGTCGGGCTGGATTATATATAGGTGAAAAATGAACCAGAATAAAGAACATTTCTTCAAGCAATGTTGGACTGGCAACTATACTGTTCACAAAAAACAGTAAAGGATTTTTACAAATGAAATAACCCATAATGAAATATCCCATATTTTTGTGAGCAGTGTAATTAGATAAATCAACATATTTTACTCCCTCTGACAGTTATTTACTATTGCATATGAGGTATTACAACTGAACTGATTAACCCATAGATCTTTAGGAAAAAGGGGGTCACAAGGAGGTTTTTTTCACCAGTTACCATACAGCATATGCCACATAAAGTGTTATGCTAAGTATTTAATCACTTTCATTATCATTGCATTTAAAGAGCAGTTCAGTTGTCCTGTAAACCATATTTTATGTCTTCCTATGTTATGTTTTTAGATGTTTTTTATGCCCTGAGGTCCATGGATTAGGGCAATGCCACAGTGTGTAAAAGGCATGTTTCGGACTGAGCCATAGCTGGAACCCATGGGACACCTGCAAGTGTGGGCATGTTTCATCTTTACCCATGAATCACAGGCCTCTCAAACATCCATGTGCATGCTGACAATGCAGGCTGTGTTTGCTTTCACAATAGCAGGACATCAATAACCTTCCTGAAAAGTTCAGTTGATGTAAAAAATATTAAGGTGTGCCCCCATGTCAGAATTATTTCAACTTGACTAAATATTGCAACTCGTGACCCCCCCACACTCACACTCACGCCCCCACCCCACACACACACTAATCAAACCTGTTCAACTGTCTCTGGCTCACGGTGCTTAAATTTCGGGGGAATTTGCAGCTGTAATCTCAACTTTAAGCAGAAAGGTTGAATGTAAGAGCAAATTGTAACAGAAAGAATGTCCTGCATGAGTCTGACAGTGAGCATAAACTGAAAGAAGAGCTGTTAAGTTTCTTCAGTGGTTCTGGTCCTAAAAAGCACATTACAGTGTTTCCCCTCCAAATCCAACACATTACATGCTTACATATTTAGAGTTTCTCTTTCTTTAAAATGTATCTCTTAATCTATGACCAAGAACGAGCACTTAAATCTGCACTTTATTCGTACGCTTGTATAGACTATTGTTACTAAACGAAAATTAAAAACTTTTTGAAACAGTAGTAAATAACGAACCACGTTTGTTCATTGATACTAAATCAGTTTCGCACGCTCTCAAGCTAAACAGCAATCTACAATGTGCTAATGCCCTCTAGTGACAATACTGTATGACTACATGTTTTTGCCAGCTCTGCATTAAGTACCGAGAACTGACGCCTCTACTGCTCACTGGATTTAACTGGATTTGAAAATCCAAAATCGATCATTAAAATAATAATAGCTTTACTTACACATTTTGACTTACGGCACTCAGGTAGCTGGATAAAAATGCAGCTACTCATTTAGGTCTGTGGAAGTAACAGAGCCATATGAAATTAATTTAATTGCTTTAAAGGCACTAGATGAATTTGAATTTAACTTTTACTATTAATTTGTTATTTATTTATTGACCTGGTTTTGCTGTAATTTAATATTCTTTTGGTGTTTATTTAGTTA
>JAUZSV010004743.1:0-16214 GCA_034780495.1 Parotocinclus cesarpintoi | reverse complement strand
GTCCAAACTGTGGCAGAGGTGTGATTTGAACCCTGGACCTTCTGGTCCATAGTCCAGTACCTTAACCACTAGGCCACCACAGTCCCTATCCATGCTTTTATTTATTAATTACATACGAATATAGTTAATTACAATACTTCTTATGGGGAAATTGGATTGTGCATTCTGGAACCAAATAAGGTTGAATTCCGAGGTTCCCCTGTAATGATATCTCTTTGTAGATGTTTTGTATTGAATAAGCTTAGTTGACTATTGCTTTGTGCCAACGGGAGAGGGACTCTGTCCTTGCCGGAGGGTATCTGGTGACGCCAATAATGCTTCACAAAGCAGATTTAGATACCTGAATAAGGAGGATATCTGTTGTTGAAAACTGAACGTTTAGGCTCCAAGTTGTCAGGTGGGATATCCATGGATAGGACTTTTGTCCAGCACATCCCACAGATGCTTGATCGGATTGAGATCTGGGGGTTTTGAAGACCAAGTCTACACATTGATCTATGCACTGTGCATCGGACTGTTCCTGAAGAGTGGTCTTTGCAGTGTGGCAGTGTGGTGTTGAAACCACTGCCATTAGGAAATGGAGGTGTGTACTTGGTCTGCAGCAATGTTTACGCAGGTGGTGTGTGTGTGTGTGTGTGTGTGTCAAAGTAACTTCTTGTTCAATGCTAGGACCTGGAGCATCACACTGGCAATGTATTTCACATTATCTGTTAGTGGATTTAGTATGATGCCTGTTTGGTGTGTAGACGAGGGTAATAAAGTTTGTGCTCAGTCTTTTTGTTTAGCCATCAAGTCTCAGAACAAAACGCAGCCCATTTTGAAAGCTGTCCAGCATTTGTCCATTCAGAACTGAACCCTGGTTACTGAAGCAGCTCTCTGTCATGCTGCATGATGTGCTGAATGGTGCCTTAGGTTATTCCAGAGGACAGTGGTGAAACAGCTGGAAGATTTGTTTTAAGATGTATGTGTGAGAATTAGAAATATATTAAACCCGCTGTTGATGTAAGATCATTAAAATTCAAGGCCTTATTTTTACTCTTTCAGTTTATATTTGGTTCGTTTTGGACTGTGGTAGCCTAGCGGTTAAGGTACTGGACCCTAGACCTCATGTTCCAGAGCTCATATCCCACCTTCACCAAAGCTGCCACTGTTGGGTCCTTAAGCACGGCTCTTAAGCCATGATTGCTTGGATTATAAGACTGTATGAGTTGTAAGTCGCTCTGAATTAGGGCGTCTGCTAAAGGCCGTAAACGTAAAAAAATAGTAGCCAACCAGTCAGTGGAGCACTCGTAATTTGACTGGCGCATGTGCACGCAGTTCCATGAATATGGTTCTGTGGCGTAACACACTGGCTGTTTAGAAGCTCAACCATGCATTCGTGAGCTATTTTAACTTAGAGCCACACTGTAACTCACAGCTGGCCCCGGAGGCTCGTGACCCTGCTACACTGCAACACAACTGGAGCACAATACCTCGCTTTGGTTCGACTATGTGTGCGTTGTTTGTAATCTGGAGTTTACCATGAACGAGCAAAGTCTGCTTTGGCACTTTTGCTTTTGGCCTCAGATTAGTGAGTCGAGTCGTTAGATGCCATTTTGAGATTCATTCACCAGCCTGATGTTCAAAATTAGTGGGAGAAATGTAAAACTTTGACTTTCCTGCATTAGTACTTGTAGCTCATAAACGGGACTACAGAGTGACTGAAAAGATGCTTGGACATCCTTTTCGACAGAAGTGTTATTGTTATTTTGCTATTGAAACCTGTCTGGGGATAACGGTTTGTCTGACTTATTGCCATAAGAGGGATAACGGATTTGGGTGTATTCACTAAGCAATCTGTACACTACCCAAGCACGTTTGACCCCCAACGAGCGGTTCATTTGACCAGCCATCACTTCCCGACGTGCCGTACCCGGGCCTGCTTGAATAGGTGGATTCAGGCACATTAGGTACGGCCTCTGTAAAAGTCTTCTTATACAGTACATGCAACCTCAGTAGCCCAAACTTTCATGCTTTTTTGTACTTGTGCGGCTCATAAACTGGGACTACTGAGCGACTAAGAACAAAGAGATTCTGGGAGAACATCCAGTAAGAGTGGGGCTAGTAATGAGAAAATGAAAACATTGCTTCCAGCATTAGCTTGCTGTTAGAGAAAAAGATACGGCTACCATGGGCATTGCAGTAACATTGTTTATTTTTTGTGAGTACTTACATATTTTGGGTTGGGGTTTTTTTTTCCCCAGAAACAACTTATCTGGTAATAAATGTTGTTAAGCGTAACAAAACGTATTTATATTTGTAATATTTCTCAATAAAGAGAGTAAAGACAGTGATGGGGCATTTGCAGCTTAATCGATTTTCATTCAGAAAAGTGCCTCGTTTTAAATTGTTTTTAAAAAATATTGTGTTGCGCTCCAAATTGGCTACTTTAGACTACTCGGGCTGGAGAAGTTGCCGAATGGATGGCTTTTTAAAATGGGTGTGTTTGGGGGAAAATCTCCAGTTTAGTGAATTGGGGCGGGGGAGAAGGGAAAATGACCAGATTGCCTTGTCATTTTTGCATTTTAGATGTAATGAGGATCATGTTTGTGCGTTCCTTGTGCTCCTCGCTTAAGCTTTCCATTAGCCAGATTCCCACTAGAACAAGTTGGAGTTGACGTCGAAATCCATCCAGGCGTTATTGTGAAACGCAAGGCTTCCTTAAACATTTGTGCGAATGCATGAGGGATACAAGCTCTAACGTAATGTATTAGCGTTGTTGTGGAGCGTTGGGGAAAAAGTGCTCTCGCTGTTTGGAGGCAGGCAGGGCTATCAGGTAGGGATCAAGTCTCCATTTCACACGCGAATGGGTCAACTTAATCTCCTGATCGCTACTGTATGGCGGTAGAAACGGGCTCGCCGCCATGTGCCGACTTACTGCAGGCCTTGTGCTGCTGTTTTCTCTAAACGGATGCTTCCCCATGTGAAAATCAGCTTGATTACAAAGCACAAGGATGTGAGTATGGCTCTTGAGTGTGCTCTCGCTGTGGGTGTGTGCAGGACGGGCTAAAATGCCCTGCCTGGTAATACTTCTGCTCAATGCATGTTTTATGAGTTGTCCGAGGAGGGTATGGGAGCTCTGATCCTGCTTGTTCCAGCAGCATTTTCATTACCTCCTCCTGTCTCTTTTTCCCCTCGCGCCTGTCTGCTCCAGGGCTAGGAAACCAGCAGAAATGATGTTTACAGTGCTGTCTGCTTGGACCGTGTACCCAGACAGGCAATTCAGAGCTGTGCTGCCCCCTTTTATCCTAAACTCACGTTCTCGCTTTCAGAGCCATGTTCTCTGTGTGTCAGGAGCGAAGACGTCAGGAGATGCAAATGGGCGCGCACATCAATTAGGCACGTGCTAGTCAAATCCAGGCGTCCTTCTAGTCGGCGCTCTCGCCCACTTTGGGCAGGCTGATCGGAAATAGGACTGCGGTTCCCAATTTCGTATTTAGATTCCAAGCAGTGTGGCCTTAAACAGAGACGCGGGAATAACAAAGAGGGTGTTATCCCTGGCAGACGGCTGCCTCTTAAAGCGAGGCAGGCTGCGGTTTGGACGCAGCACGAAAGAAGGTGGATCATGCAGAAACAAAAGCCGCTCCTAATTAGAGGTAATGCCATCCTGTGGTATCAAGGGTGGAGGTGCTTTTGGCAGGGCCGTTGGGTGTGTGTGAATGCTCCGCTTGTTCTCACGGACCATCTGCTGCCAGTTGCTGGGGGTTAAAATAAATTCCAGATAGTTAAATAATTCTCTGAAAATGCTTTGACACTCCATCCAATTACAAACGCTCAGGGATGCGGTTGAGGTCAAGCAAGGATAAGACTTTTGTAGAAAGGTTTGATGTTTCAGGCCCAGAACCCTTCCATATCTTTTTTTTTTTTTTTTTTTTTTCTTTCTTTTTCCCCCACTTTACTAAGAGAATCCAATAATGCGCACACACACACTAAGCAGAAACTGTCCTCTGATTTTTAAAATGAGGGAATGGGGTGATGGAAGTGCTGAGCGCTGGGAAATGGAGTGAGGAAAATCCATGGCATGGCAATAACCTTTTTGTTTTTTACTTTCAGTACTTTCAAGCAATAGAACATGCGTAGGAGTGTTATCGTAAAACCATCACGGTTGTGATTTGATCACAGGCATTTTCTTCGGCGAGTGCCGTAGATCATCAAAGTTGTGATGCGCTTCGTGATAACCCAACCCTATGTTCTACTGCTTATATGTATTATTTCTTTCTTTCTTTTTTTTTTGCCAAATTATTACAATTTAACCCTGAAACTAGTAGTAAATATGCTCTGATACTGACACTACCACAATCACAAATCAAACAAGCCTAGGGTGACAGTGGCAAGGAAAAACTTGACCAAGACCTTGCAGTGAGAAGGTCCTGGGTTCTGGGTCCTCCCGTGTATGCTCGTTAGGTTAATTGGTGTTTTTGTTGGAGTGTCTGTGCCCTACGATGGATTGGAGCCCTGTTTAGGGTTGTTCCTGCCTTCCTCCCTGTGCAGCCGGCTAGAAACCAGCTCTCCCACGACCCTGCACAGGATCAAGCGGATAAGAAAGTGAATGCCTTTTCAGACCTTTTAATAAATGCATTTCTAAGTTATGTACCTCTCGCGCGCTCTCTCTCTCTCTCAGCCCTACAGATTGATCGCACTTGCAAACTTGTTGACTTGGAACGCTTGCGTTTGACATTTGTCATCTTGGCATTTATATATTTTGCACCTTCACAAATGTGTCAGCTGTTGCCCAGGCAACAAATGCCATGAACCTTCTGTGCATTTCAAAACCTTCATTAACCCTTTGAGGACCAAGGGACACATTTGGCCCATATTTTGAAACGGACGCCAAACGCGACCGAAACAACCTACGGTCCTGAAAGGGTTAAAAAAAAGAAACTCTTTAGGGATTGCTTTCCTGCAACACTTCACTTTAACCCTTTCAGCACCGTAGGTTGTTTCCGTCGCATTTGGCGTCCAATTCAAAGTATAGTCCTCACAGCTACATGACTAAAATGACTTGTTGTGCTTGCCGCCGTGGAGCATAACTGGCCGTGAGTGGGAAGATAAGTAAACGTTGAGAAGATGAGTAATGCAGGTAATGCTAGCTAATGCTGAGGATTTAAGTCTGGATAATGGATAAGCCAGTTGTGATGAGGAAGCACTTACATTTTTCCTTCTATCTTTCACTTGAGGTGTGTGGCTTTTCAGAGACGCTGAAGGAATTCGGCCTTATTAAGGTGCTAGGCACAATTGTTCTGCCAACTTACAATGCTGTTACACCACCCTTGGGAGAGACGTTGTGGAGCTATAAAATATTCACACGCCTTAAAGGGGAAAGCGCCCATGCTCTTTTTTTTTCCCCTCTCTCTGTCAATGTGCAGTGGTTTCTGTGAGATGCGACAGTGCTGACAGATATGAAACTCGCCACAGTCACGACAGCGGTTAGAAGGCCCGGCTCTGGTGCCCGCTAGGCTATAACCATCTGTAGCTGGGCCACGTTAGTGCAGAGTGTGTAAGCATGTGCTGCAGGCCGTCTCGAAACCTTAATGCCTGCCTGAACTAAAGTGGTACGTTATGTCCTGCGAAACACAATGTTAACCGAAATGAACGTTCCTTGAATTTGGATTACAGTAGCCTTAAAAGTGTGTGACTAAGGTAATGTCCATTATAAAGGGTTTTTAACAGGAAAACTGTGCGCAGAGTTAACACTGTTAAAACCCTGTGTAGGGGAAAGCTGGAACAATTAACTAGTCAAGTCAATTTATTTCTATAGCGCTTTTTACAATACAGAATTGTCACAAAGCAGCTTTACAACAAAGAAGTTGGAAGAGGTAAGAATTGTGTATGAGAGTCATTGTGTCCCTAATGAGCAGGCAGAGGCGACAGTAAATGACGTAAATGTAAATCAAACCTTTTGCTTGTTGTCAAAATGACCAGTGGTAAACCGATGGTAAGTAAATCAAAACTAACATACATCCATACGAGGAGCTCTGGAGCTGTAAGGTAACCACACTTAGGATTTGGGCCGTTGTTAAGTTGTCTTATGATGTCATGCTTTCGTAAAAACACGTGCGTTTGGGCATCTGCGTTGATGCTGTCCAATTGGTGCTGTTCTTCACGCAGTTGAAAGCTTGTGTTTCGTGTTCGTGTTCTGTTTTCGTGACACCTGCTTCATCAGATGTGTGGAGTATGAGGTCAGTTTTGGAGCCTACTCCCATAAAGCATGTATCACACTGAGACGTGTCGTTGTTTACAGAAGTGAAGTGAAGTTATACTTTAGACCTCTGTGACATTGTTTACACTTTTGGTGCAGGTAGAGATATGAAGATACAGCCACAGACTTTTACCTTTTCTTTTTTCCTAATGAATATAATGTTATTTCTCTTTAATATAGAGAATATTATTCAGTACTTTATTAGTATTTGACACTCTGGCCCTGACTTTTGGATACACATTTTCAGTTCCAAGCATTACCAGTGTAAGCAGTAGAAATGAGGGGAAGTGTTATTGTGTGTACATGACGGCTGTGATATGGCTTGTGCCGAAGATCATCACAGACATGGTTCATGATAGCACAACCTTAGGTGTTTTGTTGCTTTCGTACAATATTATTACAACAAAATAAATGAAAAAAGCTCTGAATTTCATACTGTGAATACCTTCCACCAAAAAGACTAAATACTAATCAGAGTCAGAGCGAGTGGTGCCTGGTTGATGGATTGGTGTTCTGCACATTGTATCTTCTTCTTTACATGCAGCGTTTGTGGGATATAGAGGGAGTGTGAAAGGTTGGATGAAGGACACTGAATTTGGAGTGATGTCCCGAAAGCCGATCAGCTCATTGAGGATCTGCTCTGATGGTTTTATCTCATGGCGTTGGAGCAGAATGATGGACAGATTCACCAGAGTTGCTGTCACACCAGTCCATCATCCAGACAGTTCTTACAGCACGGTGCAAAAGGCCACCATTAGATTAGATATACACTGTTTTTATCAATGGTATAGTGACTGATAAAATGAATGAATGAATGAGTAATATGTTAAATGCACTGCTCACAAAAATTAGGGCATGTTTCAAAATGAATATGAAGCGAGAAAAAGTATTTGATTTTATTTAACGAAACAAGATGATCAGAAAAGCAAATGAAAAGTCAAAATGTTTGATTATGCAAATGAGATTCAATTATAGTGATTGAGTAGTAAGTGATATATTCATGGGAGGAACAGAAGCGAGAGTCTCCCACGTGGACTGTTCAGTTGGGTGTATGATCACCCAAGTGTGTCAAAACACACTGACAGTGATGGGGCATGGACAGGATCAGGTCCAGCAGTTCTTGTGGAATCCTCTTCATATTCATTTTAAAATATCCCCTATTTTTTGTGAGCAGTGTAGCTGTTAGTTAAATTGGCTTTATGCATTTATTTGTTTATTTCTTTGAGTTAATGTTTGCCACCGTCTCACTTTGCTATCTTTCTCTGCTCTCTGATAAAATCCATCTATCTAAACTTAACCAGCGCTAATCTGCCTTCCTGTCTTCTCTCCTCCATTCGTCGTTCCAAATTAAAAGCCCTGTGCAAAGTATAACACCTTCTTGGCATTTCATAAAGTTCTAAAGCAGCTGTAGCAGTAATACATGTACAGAAATGTCACGGAAACATTGATTTGGTGCAAATTTTCTTTAAAGTTGAGAATAGCAGCATCTGGCAACTTCACTGGGATATAAATTTGTCTACAGACGAAAGCAGATTAAACAGGAATGGTCTTTTTGGAAGTAGAATAGGATGAAATGGGTGAGAAACTCTTAACCTAAAATGAAAATCAGTGGGAAAAGATGGAATAACAAATTCCAAGTTAAAGCAATCTAATGGTGGCCTAAGACTTCTGCACGGCACTGCAAATGGTGGGTCACATCTCAAACTCTGCTGACTAACGCCAACAGTTTTTATCCCTTTCAGAATCATACTTTCATTACATTCAGTCTTTATGAGGTGTGAACCGAAGCGGATCACGGTTCCAGCGTGCTGCAGATGATGAACACCCTCATCAAAGCTTACTAAGTGCTACAGCTGTTAGAGGCGTTTAAGCACTCGCTGTGAGAGGTCCTTGTTAAGAGCCTTGGCGGTACGGGGCAGTCGACTGCTGGGTGGAGCACGCTTGCCTCAGCGAAGAAGATCAGAGGCACAGCAGTGGGGAATGCGCTCACATACGTTTGATCACCAGCAGCCGTGCTAATGCAGTACAACATCTACAACCTTCCATATTAAAGCAGCCTAGACCAGGATTGAAGGTGGCGTCCAGTTGAGGGTTTGGGAAACGTGGGTTTGATAAAGACGTCTGAATCTCTAAATCTGCTTGATGAACGAGAGCCACGGTCTTCCTTGTCCCATCTTGGGGACCACACAGAACTGCCCTAGTGTTTCGGGTCACGCCTGGGATACAGTAGTGCTGGAAAGTTTGTAAACCTTTATAACTTTCTAGAATTTAGAACAAAATGTGGACAAAACGAGACAAAATATTTTCCTTAGTCATTTATTTATAGAGGAAAAATGATCCAGTATTGTACATCTGTCAGTAACAAAAGTATGCGAACCTCTTTGAGTAACAGTTAAGTTAAATGAGATTTGCTGTCGATGGGATTTCATTCAGGTACGAGTGGAAACCTTGTTGTATTTACACAACAGGTATCTATCAAAGTCTGATTTATATAACACACTTGTGGACGTTAGCATGACACAAAGAACAGAGGTTTCTGAGCACTTTTGGGGTCGTTTCTTTGTTCACTTGCACAGTGATTTTGAATCCGCAATGAATCATTATCACGACCATTTTTTGGATCCGATTCTTGCCTGTGGAAAGTTCAGCTGATACTTTCAGATCACCCTACCCTAGTATTGAGCAACCACCAAGTATGTTCAACTGTAGCTTGTAGAAGCTGTTTTTCTGGGTTCAGATTTGAATGCTGCATCCAAATTTAAGGTCTTTTGTCAAATTTCAGGTCTTTTCTGGTTGCAATCTGTTAAAAAGACTGAGATATAACTCTTTATGGACATTACACTCTAAAACAATTGTGTATCTAATCTGATCTGATGTTTGAACAGTATTCTTCTGTATATAGTGGCAGGCTTTGGAAGTGGATTTGTGTTAAAATTTTAAAATGTGGAAAAGTATACGCGGTGAGTCAAAAAGGGACAGGACATAATGTGCTGCATTGTGCTGATTTTTTTATTTATTTATTTATTTATTTATTTTTTACAAGGGCTGCCATTACATTTGTTGAGGTTTCTTTGTGTTTTTTTTTTATGACCGCTATTTGGCTTTTCGTCTGCAATCCCAGTTTCTTGGATTTTGGCTATGAGAGGATGCAACAGTGCTGATTGGGCGTGTTTCTGGGTGTCGGTCTTGATGAAGGCTACAGCTATAATGCGGCAGCGTTGTTCCCTTTACATCAGAATGATCAATTCCATCTTAAATTACCAGTGACAAACAAGCAGACTTTTGAAAATCTGTATTTTATAACTATTGAACCACAAGAGAGATTGCATATCTGATTACAGCAATCCATTTCTGAAATCCTGTTCTTCTTTGATATGCTACATAACCAACTTCTTATTGGAAAAACTTGCCCTTGATCCAGTATGGATTTTAAGATGACTGCCATGTTCTGGACAGGGTCGAAAAGATGGGTCCTTTTCACCAATTACTTGCTGGGCTATTTAGATTGGTCATTTTCCCTTTTTGTGTTTGAAATAAGTGTTCTGTGACACTTTGATTAATCCAGTAGAATAGGTATACTGTGTGCCAAAAGTCTGCGACCATTGGAGAAAGTCCTTCTATTTTGCAATTTTCTTGTCATTACAAACATAACGAACCAAATTGCACCTTAGGGTTTTGCTATAGCTAAATGAAGACCAAAGAAGAGATAGGAATGGGATTCCAGTCACCTGCCTTATGGGGTAGTTGAAGCCAAGCATTTATGTCAGTGTTGTGAAGTCATGCTTTTGATAACATAGACTGTCTGATTTAGCACAATGTGTGGAGTCCATGCCAACTGGAGAGCATGCTATCATTACATTAAAAGGTGGAGCAACCCAAATAATGTGAAATTTATTTGATAAGCATTTCACGGATTAAACTTTCCATTTCATTTGTTTGCCTGATTAAATAAAATCAAAATGCAAAATAGAAGAATTTTCAAATCCATGATTTGGGACTTGTTGAGAACAAAAATGAGCAGAAAGTTGGTTTGGCAGTCTGTAGCTTAATTCCAAAGGACATTGTGCCACATGACTAGGTTTCAAAATGCATGTGATTAGACTTTGGGACAGACAATGCTTTGGGAGCAGTTTTTCTAATGGCACATTGCCCCCGTCCATGCAATAAAGTCTTTCCTCATATAGCACCTTATCGACTGAGCTAAGACTTTTTATTACCATAACAAGTAGAAGGTGGAACAGTCATTCCAGGAATAAGTGAGTTTGCATTTATATTTAGTCATTAAGCAGATTTTCTTATCCAGAGTGACTTACAACGGATAGAATTCCAATCTAAGCAACTTCGGGTTAATGGCCTTTCTTAAGCATCCAGTAGTGGTGGCTTGGCAGTCATGAGACCTGAACCCTGGACATTCTGGTCAATAGTTCAGAACCTTAGCTGCTGCCTCACCACATCTCCACAACCACTGAGTATATGAGTTGTATTTTTTCAGGTTTAAAAACCCTCTTTCCTGGTTAAGGTTATGGGGGTTCCCGGATCTATCCCGGAAGAACACAGGGTGAGGACATGTGCCCTGGACCTAACACTAATACCCCACAGTGCTTACTTGGGTTTGCTTTTCCATTGTTGGGTGATGATCCCCTCACAGACCTACCCTCATTTAGACACACAACCCACCATGGAACTGTTGCCCAACCTGGATCTGTGCAGTTGTGCTTTAGTGTCTAAAGTATACTCATACAATTCATACTGTACCATCCCAGAGCATGCTGGTCTTTGGGCTAAATTATATAATTTGCATACTTGTGATTCCATCATGTCGGATTTACGCCTTTAAAAGTTTCGGACTGTATGAGCCCTTTGCTTCTCTCTCTGTATTTACTGGACAAACCAGTTAAAACCAAAAACATGTTATTATAATTATTGTAGGGGCAGCACGGTTAGTGACCCAGTGCCAGGGCTAAGTGACCTGGATCCTTTCTGCGTGAAGTCTGCATTTTTTCCCCGTGTATGCTTGGGTTTACTCCGGGTACTCTGGTTTCCTCCCACAGTCCAAATACATGCGTTAGGTTAATTGGTGTCTCTAGAAGTGTGACTGTGTGTGAGGCTGTGTGCGTGTGCCCTACTATGGATTGGTGTCTTTGTACTCGGAGGTGTGCACCGGCTTGCCCACGACCCCGTATTGATTAAGTAGAAGATAATGAATGGATGAATAATTATTGTTGTAAAAAAAAAAAATAATAATACAAAAAAATATATTACTGGGCACATTTTATCCCTTTCATACTGTGAGGGGGAAGACTTTCCTGTCTTGGTCCTCCCAAGGTTTCTTCCTACCATTTTAGGGAGTTTTTCCTTGCCACTGTCACCCTAGGCTTGCTCAACTTGAGATTGGCCTTTTAAGACCGTGTAATATTGTGAAGCTGCTTTGAGACAACGCTACGTTGTAAAAAGCGCTATAGAAATAAACTTGAATTGAATTCCTGTGATGCCACAGAAGCGGCGAAAGCCACGTCATTTCTTCTGAAGACAGACACACAGAAGCGAGATAAAACAAAAACAAAATGCGAGCAAGCAAACGAGCACTGCAAGAGCAAATTAGACTTCAGTCTGCCATTTTTCAGCGCACGAATTTCCCGGCTAATAATAGCATCGAGAGAGCTCAGGCAGAGCGGCACACTTTGGGTACAGCCTAATACTGTAATTCCTTAATTGAGAGTTCACACAGTGTTATCAGGCTATTTAAAAGCCAATAAACGAACCAAAGCCAGGCACAGCGCTGCGGTGGTCATCAGGCCCACAAGCATGAACAAACTCCATTAAGCTGTATCAGCTGATTTATTTATTTTTTTTTAAATAATGAGGTGTCAGACGTGAGAAGTGCATAGTTGACTTGCAGTGAAGTGCTCCCTCGCTGCTGTTTCCCTCTGTGCTGCTTTCTATTCCTTCATCCTTCTGTATCGGATTCATGCCCCAATCTCATTGACTCCCTCCCTCCCTCCACTCCCTCCCTCCCTCCCTCTTATGTACGCTGTGTTTCACATGGCCTCTGCATGTGACATGGAGTGGTGCCAGAACACCCCGGATGCCCGCTGGCTTTGGAGTTCCAAGCCTTGTTAAATTTTACACTAAACAAAAGGCAGTGGGAGGAAGAAAAGAGACGGGAAAGCACATTGAGAAAAGCTAACCTCTAAAAGCTAGCATGTCGTAACATCAGCCTCATTCATACTCTTTTTTTTTTTTTTTTTTCCAGAGCTATTGCGTTGTCTGCTTTGGCATCTCGCTCTTCCTCTAGCTTTTTGCCGCTCCGCGAATGAAATTTCTTTCGCCGCACAACGCACAATTGTTCGAGCGTTAAGCCTTTTCATCTGCGCGCCAAATCCAGAATACACTCTTCTCTGTGCCACGTCCTCCTACGGACAGTTTGTTGGGACACGAGAGCCAAATTTTTTTTCGTCGTAGATTGACTTCTAATGACTGCGAGCATGCAGAACAGGAGGAATTCTACGTGGTTCTGTACTTGGGCCTGAACTCGGGCTCGACATTTCATCGAAAACGTCATTCAAAACCCGTTGACCACCATAACATTGCCCATGTGTATATTTACATTTTTTAAAACTCTTTTAAAAATTAATACGTTTAAACAAAACATTTCATGTGAACGTTCCCAGATGTGTTCATGTTCTGTCCCCTAACGCATCCAGCAGTGGTGCAGTTCTTACCGATCAGTCTGCACTCCTAAAAATATTCCCAGTTTAATAGTTAAACTGTACAGACCTTATCAGTAAAATGAGATCAAGCATCCACAAAAACAAACAAACAAACCCCCAAATTATAACAGTTTATTAATCATAATCGAGGTAAAATGTTCAATGTTCCCAGCACTAGCCTGAACCATCATGAACCGTCCCTGATTAAAATGTTTTAAAAATTGTTTATCTCTTAGAATGGCTATTTAAGAATGACAAATGGATTGGATCAGCAGTTCTGCCCATTGTACTGCTCTTTCCTTGGGTGGTGATGCAAGAACTCGGTCCTCAGGTGAAGATCTCTGTTCACTGGTCGATCTTCGTTCTTGTCCAAACGTATGGTCATGAGCCGTGGCCGGTCACTGGAAGAACAATGTTGTGCATAGAAGTGGTAGAAATGACGTTTCTGAACAGGGTTGCTTGGTTCAGTTTCTGTGGCAGGATGGAGAGTGCATAAATCTGAGGAGCCTATGCATACCAAGTAATCTACTCACTGGTCAATCCCAGGGTGGAGCGGCCTGGGTCTTTTCTGTGTGGAGTCTGCGTGTCCTTTCCGTATCTGCATGGGTTTACTCTGGGTACTCTGGTTTCCTTCCACAGTCCAAAAACGTGCATTAGTTTAATTGACCACTCTTACTTGGCATTGACTGCGTGTTTGCGCGTGTGTGTGCGTGCGCGCGCATGTGTGCATGTGTGTAAATATATTTATATATAATGATTAGTCTTGAGATTAACTTGTGTATGAATATAACCTTATGCGTGTCGTTTAGATGGTCACCGATACCGAAGTTAAAGAAGCCAAATAAATCAACAAACAAACAAACCACTGGTCACTTTATTAGGTATACTTCCTTGTTTTTTCACTCACTTTGTAGTTCTGTTACAGACTGTGGTCCATCAATTTCTCTCCATACTTCTTGGTCCCCTTTACTCTGTTCTCGATTGCTCTGCCACAGTTCAAGTTAGGTAATTTCTTTTTTTATTAGGGGACATTTCATTTTCAGTGTTTGTGAGCAGTATAATTGTGGTTGTGGATCATTCTAAGCACTCGTGCAACACTGGTGTGTATGGGTTATATTGAGTAGATCAGGCCCAGCGGTGCTGCTGGAGTTTTTGAAACATCATGTTCACTCATTGTGTACTATATGAGATACATCTGCCATGTTGCTCCACCTTATAGATGTAATGACAGCAGCCGGTCATGCCTACAGTATGCTGTATACTATATAATGTTATAAATATAACATTTTTTTTATTAGTGGACTAATTTCAGTCCAGCATTGACACAGAGGCGTTTTAAAAACTCTGATCCACTCATACCAGCATAACACACACCAACATACAACCAACCTAATGGTACCTGGTCTGTGGTTGTCCCTTTTGGGGTCCTGCTTATGAGAGAACAGAGTAAAGGAGACTAACGGAGTATGTAGAGACACAGATGGGCTAGAGTCTGTCATCGTAAAACCACAAAGTGCTTCTGTGTGGGGAGTGTAACAAAAAAAATAAAAAATAAAATATATATATATATATCGCTGTTTCGCGTGTTTTTGCGTAACTCTATCTGCACATGCTTAGTACGTGTGTTATAGTTAATGTATACATATACATGTTTTGATGAACTTTTACATAAAAAAATCACAATATATTAAAATATATTAAAAATATTAATTCTAACAATAAAGGAATGTTATAAATCATGAAATATTACGATTTACAGTAAATAGAGTATTAACTTGGCGGATGAATACTCACCAAAAACGAGAAGTAAGACTAGAGCATCGGCCGCCTGAGTCGCTACTTGCCGACATGACAAGTTTTTATCTACGGTTTTGTGTTCGCTGTTTGTGAAAGTTTCATTATAGACGGAATTCCTTCAAGCTCTACAATGAAACCCAAACGTTCTGCAAGTTCTACAGCTAAAATAGTGTATAAATGCTTAAATAAATATAACGTCCCTACTTCGCGGATTATCGTTTATCGCGGGTGATCCTGGAACGTAACCCCTGCCATAAACAAGGGAACACTAATCAGAAAAGCCAATGAAATGTCAAAGTTATTTAATTATACAAATGAGCTACTAAGTCAATTATTGTGATTAAGTAGCAAGTGATATATTCATGGGGGTGAACAGAAGCATGTCAAACTGGATGAGAGTGCCCCCACATGGTCTATGGTCACCCAAGACTGATAAAACACACCGACAGGGATGGGATGGGGCATGGACAGGATCAGATTGTCCAGCAGTTCTTGTTAGGGTACTCTTCATATTCGTTTTAAAATATCCCGTAATTTTTGGGAGCAGTGTAGTTAATGAATGTTTTCTGAGCTCTTGTACTTAAATAGACTGGGATCCACATAGTCATTTTGTGTAGAGTGAGGTAAGCTGCATTTGCGCTCGATCACTTACTGAGATGTCACTCAGCATGAAACCAGAGCTCTGCTTTCTGGAGTGTGGATATCAAGTGGTACTATCCGGTCAGGGGTCGTTTCGTAAGTGTAAGTGTTTGATACTGACTGGGTTTATGTTTCCCTGGACTAAAGCATGGAGATGCTTGCAGATGCACTCAGAACAAAGGCTTTTGCTCATTACGCTTAGGAGGTAAAGAGATCTGCGAGCTCAACATGACTGGTCTCTGGTTACCAACTGTGGTAGGTTCAGGACAGAACCGTTACTCAGCTCTTCTTCTCTTTGGATCAAGGAAACCAAAACTCATGAAGAGGAACACTACTGCATTTGGTTCAGTCAGACCAGCATGGTCAGTATATATGGCCATAAGTATATAGATGCCCCTTCTAATTTGTGATCTCTTGTTATTCCAGCCAAGTAAACTGCTGAGGTGTACAGGCATGGAATCTCCATAGAGAAACAGTAGAATGTGGATCACCTCTGTGGATCACCTCTGACTCTCAGTATTACACTGCCATAGGGTTCCACCTCCAGCAAGTCAGTACATTAACACTCTGTCCTTACAAAACAAAATCTATAAAGAAATGGTTTGCCAAACTTTAATGGAGAACTTGACAGGCTTATTCAAGATACTGATCTTAACCTGGAGTCACCATTGAGATGAATCAGAATGCCAACTGTAAGCCAGTGCATATTGTCCAACATCAGTGCCTGACCACACAGTCATGGGCCAAGATCTTGTACAGTGCATCCAGAAAGTATTCACAGCGCTTCACTTTTCCCACATTTTGTTACGTTACAGCCTTATTCCAAATTG
>JAUZSV010004633.1:0-17908 GCA_034780495.1 Parotocinclus cesarpintoi | reverse complement strand
TCTGAGCAGTAATAAAAAACATTTCTATGCCAGTTATAAACATTTCAGTGACCATGTATGTGATTTGACTTTGACATGTTTCATTTGTGTTCTTCAGGTTGGTGTGTGAGACTAGTGCTTCAATAAAAGAATACAAGGACAAAGTTGAAGTGAGAGTTAGACATGCAGTGGGTTATTCAAAGGAAACCTTCTCCTATGTGGTAAGTGCCCTGTCTCTCTTTCTCCCTCTTACTGTCTCTCTATCTCTGTCCATAATTAAAACAGAAAGCTACCACATCATTACTGTGCATCGCAAATACTGTTGATCTCCAATATTGTTCAACATCGTATCTCAATAAGCTGCCACTCAAAACAGTTCTGCATCGCAGGCTATGTTATTTATTAAAAACACTTTTTACATTTTGGTAGGGCTTAAGGTCGGTGTATTATGGGGTACATGGCATCAAGGTCTTTTCAGTGTAGTCATACTTTTTGTAAGTGTTTGTTGCCATTCATTTGACCATTAAACATTTTATCTGACCATTAAACATGGTTCCAGTTAAATAACCAGTAGCTTTGACCAAACTCCAGGTGCTTACATTTGTTGTTAAATAACAAAAATGATTTTGTCAAGTCTAACAAAATATCTGTTGGAAAAGAGGTGGAGTCTGATGGTAGTTTTGGTGACTTGGTGACCCCAAGATGTAGCTTTTTCCCTGTAACTCTCCAACAGTGCGACCTGGTGCTTTTATTTCTCTTATCATCATCCTCACTGTGTGGGAGGAAAAAAATAAACTTAGGTCCGCTCAGTGAAGAGCAGCTTTTTATTACTTATGAAGGTCTTATGTTTTCTTGTTTGTCTTATGTTGAAGATTGACTAAGAGAATCTGAAAATCACCTCATATGTACTGAACTGATACAGGAAGTCATGGATGTTAATAAAACTTCTGATGAACTTCTAATAAAAATTGTTCAATGAAAGATTAATTCACTAAAAGATGCAAACCTTTTATTAATGTCCACACATTGCTCATAGAAATTGGGGGATGAATTCAAAAACGATCCCACAAGATCTGCTGGACAATCTGAACCTGCCCATGCCCCATCACTGGCAGTGTGTTTTGGCAGTCTTGGGTGACCATACACCTTTCTGAACAGCCAATGTCTGACACTCTTTATGCCACAATGTGTTTGACATTCTTCTGTTCACCCCCATGAATATATCACTTGGTACTCAATCACGATAATTGAGTTTGCATCTCATTTGCATAATCCAACAACTTTCTTAGACTTTTTCATTTGCTTTTCTGATGATTATGCTTAATGGCATAAAATCAAATGCTTTATCTTTTAATCTCTTCATATTCATTTTGAAATATCCTCTAATTTTATGTGCAGTGTATTTGGGCACCCCTGCTCATAGTTAGTTGATTCATATATTTTAAATTCAAATACCTTAACCAGTTTTCATGAGCACTTACCTTATAAAGATCTTATAATAATATTTTGGATCACCTGGAATATGTCAATTTTTTATTTTAAACATTGTTTTTTCCATATGTTAGAAGTGTGCGCATTCACATTAGCAGGAATGTGTTATGTGGCTGTGTTAAGCTTTATCATAAGACCGCACTAATCTCATCGCATCAGAACAGCAGCATGAAAGCCATTCACACTTCTTTGAAAACCAATCACTGTTCATATGATTCAAGCTTCTATATTAACACCCCTGGTGTCTGTGTCATCACCAAAACATCTCACGTTATGTTCTTCTCCACTTTATTTCCTTCAAGTCTCTCTCACTCTCTCTCAGCCTGTTTCACTCTGCATGTGTTTAACATACTGTGTGAGAGCTTCCAGTGTGCGTGTTGAACGCTAGCAGATGCTGATTATATTCAGGCATGTTGGAAATATCATCCAACGTGTGTGACGGAGGCAGGGAAACACAGAGCGTTTTTGTCATCCACTGGCCCCAGCCAGCAAAAACAGTGACCTCAAACCTCATCAGTTCCCATGTAACCTGCGGAAATTCCCACAGTTCCCGCAGCTGATTCCAGATCAGTTCGACTGCACTGGCTTTCGTCAGTGTGGTTGGAACTTGGTCTGACCCTGGATCAGTTCAGAGTGAGTTTTGTTCTTGGATATTGGAGAGAAAAGGATTTGCTATGGAACTGCTGTGCTGGAATGTCTTGACTATTCAAATGTGGGCATGTGGTTTGTGAGTCATCAGGAACTTGCTGGTTGTGCAAAAACAGTGTTTATGTGCATTTAGTGATGTACACGGTGAACAAAACAGAACTCGTGATTAGCAGAACCTGTGATTATACACATGTTGGTTAATGCTTCGTGACAGCAAGACGATAGAGAACAAGAGATGAGCAGGAAGAGAGGACAACACACACACACACACAGCCAAAAGTAAGAGGATGTGAGCCTCCAAACCTCCTTCCTCAATACTAAACACTCTCCTAAGTCCAGGAAACATCTGCCTTTGTGCCCCCACCAAACACAAATACACTAACACACACTTCAGGACTTTTACATATTTTACCTTGAGTTTGTTTTTATATCCTTAAAATGACCTAAGCATTCAGACACACACACAAATACACAAAGACAATTGAGTAGAAAGTCCCCTACTTGAGCCCCCAAGCACTCGACCTCACACGACCCCCTATAGTGCTTAAGTACACACACACAGGAAGTGATGTCTTTCGTCTATTTGATTGTCCCACTTATTTTTCAGTATTGAATAGGCTCTGTTTGCGTCTGTGTGTCATAGAGTCGACTTTTTCTATGTGTGTGTGTGTATACCTTGTCTTCCTATTCTTGTGAGGGGAAAAATGTCCTCACAATCATAGGAAAACCTGACAATTTTTGCTTTTTGACTTTTTTGCCAGTCCTCACTTCTTTAATTCTTTTTTCTAACAATAATGGAAACATGTATTGGCTTATGGTTAACTGAGGTCAAGGTTAGGGTTAGGTGTAGGTGTTGGTGTATCATTAATTTGGAACTGTATGCATTATTGTCATTTAAAAGGCCTCACAAGGATAGTGTGACAATGTGTGTGGGTGGGTGTGCATGTGTGTGCGTGTTTGTGTGATATTTGACCATTTACAAACTTGGTATGAGATCTGCATGATTGATGAGATCTCACATTGTTTCTGAACAACAGACAAAGCCCAGCAGGAGTGATTAAAATATATTCTTTCTTTATTTGATTAAAGTAATAACTTTAAACACACTTTCACACAGAGACACTCACACAGAGAAGACTTGTTTCTGTGGTATGGTTTCTCCTCTGTGGGACATTGTATCATGTGGAACCATCAAATGATGAAAAAATCCCCGGTCCTGGGATTTTATTTGATCTTCCTTTAAACGTCCTTTTTTCTTATTTGTTCATTTATTCTATTCACCTGTGATGCAGGAGCCGATGCTAAATGATCTGATGCCCAGTCAGGGCCCTATTGCTGGTGGAACCCGACTCACCATCAGAGGTGCATCGCTGAGTGCTGGTTCTACAGTTAAAGTGAAGGTTAATTCATCTGAGGACTGCGAAATTTACAGGTCAGTCTGTACATGAGTTGATGAAAAAAGGAAGGGTGTTATCTACTATGATTAAATGCTTTGTTTTGATTGTTTGTTTATGTTTATTTGTTTTATTCAATATTGCATCAACGTTAATGGCTATTCAGAACTGGAGTAAGGTAATTTGCACTAGTTATACTCAGCCAATTTAGATCAACCAGTCAATTTAATGCATGTCTTTGGAATGTGGAGGAAACTAGAATATCCAGAGTATACCCGCACATATATGGGGTGTACTTTCAAATTCCACACAGGCAGAGTACAGTATTGAATACAGTCATAATAAGTCTTCAATTTAATTGAACAGTGCTGCCTTTAACACGTTTGAACCACAGGAACTGAACTATGGACTATGGACTAAGGACATGAAGGTCCAGGGTTCAAATACCACCTCTGCCACAGTTGGGTCCTTAAGCAAGGACCTTAACCCACAGTTGCTTGAATTGTAAAAAATATATCAGTTGTAAGTCGCTCTGGATAAGGGGCGTCCAATTTAAATCAAAAAAGGCCCTGGAACGAATGTAGCACTAGTTCCTCTCAGTTTGACATAGAGTGACATAGCAGTGTAATACATTAATGTATCACTGTGTACACCTGAGTACATGTTGAATTCTGAATGAGTAGGGCATCACATTATTGGTTGTGTCGGAGGGAGGGGAGTCCAGTCAGATGATCAATAGTGACCAATAGTGATCAATAGCCTCCTAGACCTGCAAAGGTTGATGTCCCATTCAGGATATTTGAATGTGTGGACTATTTGAAAAAACGTATACAACAAAAAGCATAATATTCAATTAGATTTATATCAGTGGGTGTTCACATGCTTAAAAAAAATCTGTTTTTGGAAAAGGATAAATGACAGCTATTTTTGATATGTTCATTTTTAGCTTATTAGTACGAACCACCGTATTTCCACAATGCCCATTGAGGGCAATTAACTAATGTATAAATCACAAACAGATTAGAAAGTTATTCCGATATGATCGTGCCTGTTTGGAAATTGGAGATATATAAGCAGTACACTGTGGGAAGATGTTTATTCTCACAGAGTATGCATGTGTGTTGCTTGCAAACACAGACTGTAGTGCAGTCCAGCTACAGCTGGAGTTCATAATACTGATACTGATCTTCCCTTTGTAACTAAGCCATGGCTGGCTGTATTCCTCTTTTGTTTCACAGCCTGCTTGATGACATCATTGAGTGTGTGATGCCTCCAGCTGTGCCTGAGCTGGCCGAGAACGTGACGGTGTGCGTGGAGTACGATGGGATGCCATGCGAGAAAAATCTTAGCAGGGTGTTCTTCTATGAAAAGAACCCAACCATCAGTTACATTAAACCCCAAAAAAGCTACCTGAGGTAACAGGCACAAAGAAACACAACAAACACCAGTTTAGTGCAGTGTGCAACTGTGTCTCTTAGAGTGATTTCTTATTTGTGTTTCAGTGGTGGACGCATGATCTCCGTGATTGGTCAAAGCTTTCATCTAGTACAGATAGCTGATATGCAGATGGTTGGCATCGGTCAATCAGTAAGTAATCGATACTTTTTGCGGGTGTTCATGTAATTCTTAAAATTAAAAAGACCTGCTATTTGAATACTATAGCAGAGATACAGATATGAAGATGGAAAGCAGTAGTTGACTGGTTGGTGGAAAACACCAAGTTCTTAGGTTGGAAATACAGTCGATTCCGATTAATCGGACCACATCGGGACGCGAACGTTTTGGTCCTCATAACCGGCTGGTCCGATTACACGAACATGCCCTATGTTACAAGACGGGATGTGATCTGATGCGTTCTCTTGACGGACTGCACTTGAGCAAAATCACCACAAATATCTAATGCAGCAATGGGACTGCTTTAATTTCCCTCCTGCATGAAATAGCGGCGCAAAGTTTCAATGCTTTTCCTCCCATCCATTAAATTCTTTCGGGGAGCCCAGGAATCCTCCCATATCTCACTGACCCGCTTTGCATCCTCTCTTAGTGTCCACTTGTGGCTTCTTCTTCTTATTCGCTCTTACGTTCTTTGGTCCAAATTAACGAAATTTTGGTCCAAATAAGCAAATAACATTACACGTATATAATAGGATTTGTTTTGATACTTTAGGATTCGATCCGAATAAGCGGCTGGTCAGAATAACCGGTGGTCCAATTAACCAGATTCGACTGTATAAGTAATAATTTCTAAGAAGATTAGCAAATGTTGTAACATGTTGTGAGTCAATTGAAAATGTAATAATAAGTAATAGTAATTATTTATTTGACCTGCAACGTTTTATTATTCGCAGCCTTGTACCGTGGTGTCGCCCTCTCTCATTCTGTGCCGTTCACCTGCTGCCCACCAATCGCAGCAGGCCATGGCTCAGTTTTACCTGAATGGGATTATGTACAATGGGAACGACCAAGGCTCTTCTGGACTGGGCTTTGACGATGAGGAAGAATCTCACGTGGGTTATTTCTCATTCGAGTATGTGGAAGACCCTCAGTTTTACACAGCCAACAAGGAGAAACTTATCAAGCATCATCCAGGGGAACCTCTCACACTAATCATCAATGTGAGTTCTTATGCATGAGTCTCAGGGTCAGGCTTATGTATCATTGGGTGGACCAAATGTCCCCACAAGATAAAAAGATATGGCAATATTGCATGCACTGCAACTTTCCTTCGACCTAGATTACAGAGGTTAAGGTTAGGATTGCGTACAGGTCTTGGTGTAGCATTACAGTTATGAGCAGACATTATACAGACTGTATTGCATTCTGAGGAACAGGCCGTGACTGAAATGTTCATTGACCAATGGTCACATAGACTTCTTAGACTAGTATAATGTAAATACCAAGGGTATTTTCACAAGAAAGCTGGATGCAAACTATAAGCGTCAGACAGTGCTGAAAATACGAGTGGAAGCATCCGAAGCATAAACGAAATACACGGCACCATGACTATTCAGTTACAAACACATAATATTAATCACACACACTGTAAATCCAAAATACAAAAGCATTTGATAGAATGTACACATTAATAAACATACATCACAGCAACTGAAGCCTAAGCCTAAGTTATACATATCACTCCCTCCAGGCAATACAGGACACAATTTTTCAGTTACAAACACATATTAGCAATCACACAGACTGTAGAACCAAAATATAACTTTGCACAGTGGAATATAAACATAAGTAAAGATATCTCGCTGGCTGCACACAGCCAAGAGGCACACTGATTTCCAGAACATGCAATGCTGCATCACCTTTTACACCTTTAAGTAAATCCCGCGTGGCCTTCTAGGTATATGTAGGACAAGCCGGCACGGTGCCTGTCGTAGTAGTTTAAACAGAGTACAGAATGTTTCACATCTCTTCTTGGCACAGAATGTAATGCAATTCCTACGTATGCATGCAGTTTATGCAAAATAATCAGTATTCATGGAAATAAATTAAATAATAATAATATGTAAACAGAAAAGTAATGCTTATGGCAGTGAAAATACACCAGCTTTTTTCGGCTACAATGTCGGGAGTACAAAGAGAGATTTTTATTTCCTACTGTAATGTGTTAATTGTTAAGACCTTGGTCATTAAAGCCAATGAACATTGATCTGTGGGTCATTAAACATAGCTTACCTGTATTTAGCTACAATGATGTTATGTCAGGGAAAAATCCCAACAATGATAGCAAGACAAACATGTGTGTGTTTCTGTGTGTGTGTGTTTATAATTATCTTATGCTGCTGACAGATTGTACATATGCAAATGCGTGTGAGGGAGAAAATGACTGCTTAACAGATGTAGAGTCATCAAGAACAATGCATGTTGTGTACAATGCATATCCAAAGCCGTAATCTTTTTTTAACTCACCAAACAAATAGATACGAACACTTACACACATAAATGCGTTTTCTTCTGCCAGATACCATGACCTGCTAAAAATGCCACCCAGTTAGTTTGGCCTCCCCAAGTTTGGCTGACATAAGGCGCTGTGTGTGTTTGCGTAATTCAAACATGTTCCACATGGCCGTAATAACAACATAAAAGAGTGCCGCTAGATCCGAGCTGAAACTGCTTACCCCTGCATACACGTGCTTACTGGGACACATGTAAGAGGAAGTCACAGAGACCTGTGGACCCCTGTGCATAGACACATTCAGGATCTTGAGGAGGTCCTGACAGGAAATCTAACCATAGCTTGGGATGTTTATTTGCTGCAGAAGAATAGGGGGATGAGGAAGGAAGGGAGGATGGCGTGGTAGATTCCAGCTGAGGTGCGTCCGAGGTGTCAGCCAGGCAGGATATAATCATTGAGCAAGGCTTATTGTGTGCCTCTGCCCAATGGAACGGATTCTCTTGATTGTGTGGAAAGGTGTTTGTAAGGGTTGCATGGAATACTGCATAAAAGTATTATGGATACTCAAAATATTACTAGTTTTCTAGTAATTAAACTGATCCTAAAGCTGCTGCTGCTTGTTCTTCTTGGTCAGTCTCGACATAACAGCATTCCATCACATATCATTAGGCAAAGAATGTGTTGTTTGTAACAATATTCTTTCATCATGGCTGCATCACCATTTTAATTAGCATTGCATTTCATAACCATAAAGCTGAGCAGCTTTTGAAGCCTTTGCGAAGTCAGGAAGGATTTACATGGACACGGACGGGAAGGACAATGCAATCCACAGTCATGAGGCAAAAATGCGGGTTATGCTAACAAGAAACCATAAATCATCACACGTGCTTTTATATTAATCCATGTATCTTATAGACTTAAAAATAAATACCAGGACTATATACGGTATATATACAGGACAACAACATTCCATTAAAACTTACAACTGATAGACAGTCGTTCAGTCCTTGCACATGTTATACAGAGAACAAATGGCATTTTAAGGACGTGTTTGTTTAAACCTTAGATGTATTAGGTAGTTTGGCTGTTTTTCACTTGACCTGACTATGCATAATGTAAATGTTAACCTTGCTGCTATGACCTTGGAAATATTGATTTAGACCCTACACCCATAAGCATGCATGAAAAGGTCAATTAAGACATAAAGAAGCATTTTTGTTAAGCAAGGCTTAATGTGTGAAAGAAAACAAACAAATAGAATTTAATAAAAATTTAATTACACTTTATATTTATTTATTGTATACCTATAGCAAGTAAACAACAGTTTCTACAAAACTATAAAACTTTGATACTGGCTCTTTGAAAAGTTATAGTAGTTCATATTGTTTAGAATTACAACATTGACAGAAAACAGATAAATCTGGAAAACAGCAGCATGATCACAGGGCTGACGTAATGAGCAAAAACGCAATGAGACAATAAATCTAAAGCTGAGATGCTTGACTCTTTGGGCAAATGAGTGAATATAAAGAAACAAGAAAAATAATCTTCTGATCAACATGGAAATGGATTTTCATTGCTTATATAAATGAGGGAATCTTTCAAAATGAATACGAAGAGGATCCACAAACACTGCTCAATAATGTAATCCTGTTCATACTCCATCATTGTGGCAGTCTTGGGTGACCATACACTCTACTAAACAGTCAAACAGTGTGGTGCACTCTCATGTTGTACACCCCCATGAATATGCCACTTGCTGTTTAATCACCATGATCTCATTTGCGGGATCGAACAACTTTTTTTAACTTTTCATTTAATTTCCTGATTATCTTGTTTAATTATCAGTCCTATTCATTTTGAAATATTGCCTATTTTTTGAGCAGTGTATGTCGTGTTCTTTTTACATTGACTCAGAGAAGATGTACAACTATATAGGCCCACAGTCCTTACTAAGTCAGCTTAGGATGACAGTAGAAAAGAACTCCTTAAAACATGATAAGAAACCTTGGGATTACCAAAGCTCAAAAAGGGAGCCAACCTTCTTAGGCAGTGGGAGGCAAATGTAATATTCAGTACATACATTATTACCTTATAAACTATAATAATAGTTTTCATACATAGAAGCTAAATATAGACATTACATTTAAATTAAATACATATATAAAGGACATAAATAAAGAAATAACAATTAATATACGGATATGAAGACTATAATAAATGAGACTGTAATATTATGAAAAGTATAATACGAGACTATACAACTATATAATAAAATAATTTAGTATACAAATAAAACAAGGAATATAATAAAATAGAAAATAGAAAAAACACAGTTCCAGTGTCCTCGGCATGTAAGTTTTAAGGTCTTTTCCAAAGTAACAGTGTTGCATACAGCATAGCAAACACTGAATATTCTTCAACGCCTTCATTTTATATTAGAATTGTATTTCTTTGAGATAGTTCAGATCCTGTGTGACTGTTGGAAAAATGGAAAAATGTGCAAAATCATTTTCAACTTAAGCTAGTCTACATATAGAAGAGAAAGCAAATAACCACTGACACAAGAGAAAATAACTTTAATAGGAGTTATTGTTACTTACTATTGTTTCATGTGTGTATCTGTGTACATCCAAGTTTATGCTTATGTGCATATGGGCAAAATGCATTCATGCAGTGGAAAATAGAAACTGTGTCTGACTGACATGCTTTGTGGTTGGGCTTTAATCAGCATACAGCTTTTCTTAAAACGGAAAAGTTTTGAATACCCTGAGAGTGTGTGTGTGTGTGTGTTTGTCCGTATGTGTATGGGAGAATGAAGGACTAATTGTTTACTTAGTTCCAGTTTTGATTTTGCTGGAATGTGGATGTCATTTGATGCATTCCTGTTGTGCCACACAGAGTTGATGATTGGACTGTAAAGTCTTGAAGCGGATGTTACTACGCAAGTGTGTTTGTGCATGTGTGCCTGTTTTTGCACGCATGTGTGTACTAGTGAATATATTTTAGTTATTACTCCCAAAAAGAAAAATTTGCGATTGTGTTAATATTCCGACTACATTCGGATTCTGAGTGTGTATGTGCGCGTGTGTGTGTGTGTGTGTGTGTGAGAGAGAGAGAGAGAGAGAGAGAGGAAACATTTTTGTTGATGGGTGGCTGGCCAGGGGAAAGGGACACATCCCCTAGAGTTTAATCAATGCTTCCGGAAATTTCTTCCTTTATAAACATTGTCCCCTCCTTGTGCTTACACACATGCCTACAGCAAGATGGGGAACCTGTTACGCACACACACATATACCTGTATATCTCACTATCCTTGTGAGAACTTTCCACTGGCCTAATGATTACTGTAGCTAATTAATGCTATACTTACCCGTAATCCCAATCCTAACCTTAGTAACCTAAAGCAATATTTTGAATCTTATGGTATTTTTAAAAAGCAATTTCCCTGCTTTCTGCTGTTGTGTTGACATTGTTGCTATTTGCATTGCTATACATAAATGCAAGGACCATCGACAGTGCTTTACTGTACTGTACATTACTGTAACACTGAAGAACTATACACTAAATACCAACCTTAAACTAAAAACCTCACTTTTAGTTTTTGAGGACCGGCAAAATGTTCTTATAATCCTATTTGTCTGTTTTTCAGATGTTGCTCTCAATGTAAGACTCACCGTAACACACTGTATTTATGGATTTGTGTATTGCTGTACTCTAGAGTGTTATGTTTAACGTGCATGTAATTTTCAAATCTGAAAAACATTCCCTCTTTTGTGTGTTCATCCTCAGCACAGTGCCCAGAATACATGTCTCTGACAGGACATGCTGTCAACAAACTATTGTTCAGGACCCGTGAGAGTTCAAGCATGAATGTGTTTAAAATTGTGAACTTCAGACATTTAATTAAAAAATTGTAATATCCTTATTTGCATAATAATTAGACATTAATTAACCTTTAGAATACAGTTCAGTTTAGATGATAATTGGTTTATTAACACACAGGATTGGGGAATGGCCAAGTGTGTATGATACGTTATTGTATCTAAGTTTTGCAGGGAAAAAAGTTGATGTTGCAAAGCATATCTATATTTAGAGTGAAGCATGCCTTTAGGGCAAATACACTTATAATACACTTATATTAGGGCAAAAAACACATATATTGTTCAGCAGAATTGGGATGAGGAAAGTGTTGGTCATGTATAACATTTAAAAAAGGAAATATGTTTTCTGTTAATCTTTATTTAAACTGTAGTGGTGCAGTCTTAAAGGTGTATGGCTCGTGAGCATGGCCCATAACCCACAAATGTTTGAATTGTAATTGACCATGTAATGGGAAACTGCTAAATGACTAAGCACGCATACGGTGTTGTGTTAAAGTCTTAGGCCACCATTAGATCAGATGATATTATATAATTGATCATCAGTGATATAATGACCATATGTAATTATTTCTCAATCTCGTTATAAGAATTCAACCAAAATATCCAAGACATTTGTATTCAGTATTATAAAACAGCTTCTATAGGCTACAATGGCAAGAATTTGTGTGACCTGCCTTTACGCTTGAGCAACAACGGCATCTGGCAGCTTCATTGGGACACCATGTTGACCCTTCTACAGTATGGAGAGGCTGATCAGGAATGTTATTTTTTGTAAGGTTGCAGCCAAAAAACACTTTTTTGGAAGGGAAGCAGAGGGACATAAATAACGTATGCTAAAGCTCACAAAGACTATTATGGAGTGGCGAATCCAAGGGTAAAATCTTTGGGCTAGATATGCTCAGTATAACAAAAAAACAAAAACAAATCTAAGATGGCCTAAAACTCTTGCACAGTACTGTATATTAATTTCTGTTTATATGTAGATTTAATAATTTAGAGGATGCTCATATCCAGAGCGACTTATAACCATTACAGGCTAACTTACAATCCACTGAGTTGCTCAATGGCACAACAATAGAGGCTTTGTTGAGCTTGTACCTGAAGTCTAAGCCTTAACAACTAAGCTACCACTGTGCACAGTATTATTTATGGATTTTTTGTTTTTGCATATTACTACATAAAGAAGCCTCCACCTACTTTACTGTACACATTTACCAATAGAATATAATGGTGTAGGACTGATCTAACCTGACTTCTTTCTGCCAACAGAAAGGACCAAGTGAGCTGGACCTGACCCAGGACGAATACTCGGTCATGATCGGCTCGGAGCGCTGTGACATCACCTTCGATAACAAACAGATGTTCCACTGCACCATCAACAGAACGCTGAGCTCCAGGACTGGAGAGCTAGATGTCACTGTGAGTTCAGCTTCATTACCCACAAACTCAAACTCCATCGCCCAGTGTTTCCCGCTCAGAACACCATATGCTTGTCTTGCTGATGAGCGTTTTCTTACTGCCAGATCTGAACAAGTTCTCTTAATGAACACCATTATCCAGTACAATTTAATCTGATTTAATAGGCTTATTGTTCAGATGAAACGTTGATGCGAAACTGAATTAGGTATTGAAATGACATCACTGCTGAAAAGCCTCTTATAACTTATTCTTTTATAAATGCATTAATTATTACATTGCATCAGTCATGTGAAAAATCTGCTGTCAACGGAGAAAATGAGATTTGAGAACAGATTTGTTGGTGAGTTGGCCAGACACATCCATCTCATTAAGATGAGAGAAACAAACCCGCATTAAGCTGCAAAGTGGTGCCCTGAATGGCACGCAAGCACACACACACACACACACACATGCGCACACACCATATCAGCATGTTTCATCATGTTGTAGTGGCATCGAGGACTGCACACACCCACTGCGACACTAAACAAATCCTGGTGTTTTCTTTCCTTGTATCTGTCTTGTCATTGTTTTGACTCAGAACATAATTTCGCAATCAAAATAACAGCAAATCAAGAACCGATCAGCATCAGTGGCGCATGATATCAAATTCTTTCAGTGTGCCACTTTCCTTTGTTTGGTTTTTATAGACATGAAAAAGAGCTCTTTTAGCCCCACTCTCCAACTAATGACCTGGTTAGCCACTGGAAGAATGAAAGAAGTCAGGAGAGTGAGAGAGAGTGAGAGAGAGTGAGAGAGAGTGAGAAAGAGAGAGGAATTCCACTTATGGCTCTTCAGACTTTCTACAAGCATTTGTGAGAGCAAATAAGGACACTGAAGCCAGCAGAGACATGCAGGTCACAGGTCAAGTGAAAGCTCAGACAGAAGGTGCGTTTTCAGGGGTCCAGCCTAGCACTAGTCCATAAACACACAGACACACACACAAACATACATAAGTTATTGTGGGAAAGTTCTGGAATCTGACTCTTATTCATGTAACTGTGACTCATTGCTAAAGGAAAGTGGAAAACGAATCTGGATTTTGTCTCAACCCTTATGTTTGGTTATATGGAGCGTTATACAGACTTCTCCACGATTATCAACACCCGTAGTGCAGATGAGTTAACAGTGTTAGAAGAAATCTATGTTTTGTGAATTTTAACTTAAATTCACATGCAATTCAGCCTTTAGTCTTAAAATGTGCTGTTCAAAAAGAATTATTTCCAACAAAACCACATGTACCACAATTATTTGGATTCCTAGAAGTTTTTACACATAAGTGTTATTGAGGCATTTTTTAAGGGAAGACAAGGGAACACACGATTCAAGTAATAGAAAAGTGTGTCAGAAAATGTGCATATCTGCAATTAGAGAAACTGTAACTGTGACAAACTTGCTTGGATGAGGTCTTATGTCCCTTTGCACAGTGAGGGGGATGGTAAAAGGCAAAAAAACGTAATGTGACTATTGTAGAGTTGTTAAAAAAGTCAGCCACCTTCATGCAAACAAATGATTTTAAGCCTTTACTGGTCAAAGTTTTTGTCTTACAATCGTAAGCATGTGGAGATTTCTAAATGCAACTGGGACTTTTTGAAAGTTTTGTGCATCATGTGTATTGCAATTTGTAGAAGCAGTTAGCACTGAGTATGTCTAAAAGAAATCACCAATTACAAGGGACATCCACAAATGTTTGGCTATATTGGCAAAACTAAAAGAATGCAAATAAATATATTACTAATATGATTATACAGAAGCTGTAGATATAATATATAGATATATTATAAAATAATTGTGGCTTTGGATAATATATATATATGTAACAATCAACTACTGTGTGCAAAAACAGAAGTTCTGTGGGAAGTCGAAACCACACTGCTTGCACCCAATGACTATCATAACGCTTGTATGTGTGCATATGTGTGTGTGTGTGTGTGTGTGTGTGTGCGTGTGTGTGTGTGTTAAAAACTAATGCAACACTGCGGTTTTGTGGTGAACATACATTACTATGGCAGTGCCTTATGTGCTGTGGATTTTTTGATTCACCAAAGCCAAATAAGTTGTGTTACTCAACCTAGTGTGTATACATAATATTGGGGATCAAGGTATCAGATCACAATCCTGATAAAAAGTTTGTTGTAAGTTATAGCAATATTGTTGTGATATATTTTACTCACTCATGCAGACAGACTCACACAGACAATTAACGACAAAAAACTATCAATTAAGTCAATTAAGTCAATTAAAATCGACTGACAAATTAGTTGGCTAAAAGAGCTTAAAAGAGCTAACTAAAGTGGGATGACAGCCTTAAGAAGAAAATCCTCAAAAGTGTAGGAGCATGTCCCATTGAACTCTAAACAAAAAATAATTGTCAATTGTAATACAATATGTATAAATCCGACCTTCATGCTGGAGCATCTGAAGACTCACTAAAAATGATTCATCATAGTGAACTGATATTATAAACTGTGTACTTGAGCAGTAACATTTGATCTTTTAAAATGTGTGCTCTCCTAAATCGTTAATGGAGTTGGAGCAGTAGATTTTCAGTAGAGTACTATTTTTCACAACAAACCTGTTCACATTCCAAATAAAATTTACAGGTTTAAACATTGCATCATTGTGCGTTTAAATTCAGTGAAAATAAGATAATAAAATAATTTGTGTTTCCTTGAGTTATTTGAGTTCATTTGCAAACAATTTCAGGAGAAAGTGCTCCACGAACAGGGGAGAACATGTTTGCCAAGTTTGAAAGTCCCTGACGTCTATGGCTGGAGATACTGATTTACTGATTTGGTTCTGTTCAGTTGTATTGCTGCTACTTTACACAACACTGATTTTAAACTTTAACAGTAAAATTGCAGTTTTATTGATCTTTTGTAATATCAGGAAAGCAAATGGAAACAGTGAATTTCTGAACAAGGTATTCATTCTTATTGTATTTAGTGGTAGATTTTTTTAAAACAATTTTGAGCTAAATATAATGGCAGATAGTTACATAAAGGTTATTTGGGAATTAAACAATTCAATAATTAGTAGATTATTTATCTATTAAAATAGTCTTTTGTAGAAGCTTGTCAGGACTTTCCATTGACATGAATGACAATTAACTACTGCCACTAATTAATGCTATTGCTAACCCTAACCTTAATCTCAGTAACCTTAAGCAAGTTTAAGCTTTTGCCTCTTATGGATTCTCGAATAAAAGTTGTTTGCAAAAAAGGAGTTAAAGTGAGGACTGGGAAAACCGTTCACACTAGTCAACATTCCAGGTTTTCCTATCATTGTAGGGACATTTGGTTCTAACAGGTATAGCAAGACAACGTAAACATAACTCAAGTCTGTGGACAATGCGAGGAAACCAGAATACACAGAGCTAGGCTAATGTTCAAGTTCAGGTCTGTGGATCTGGTGGCGAAGGTCTCGGTCACTGTACCACTGTGCTGACCCCTACATTCCTATACCACTCTCTAATTATTTTAGGTCCAAGTTGGTGATTTTCACAAAGTGATAGCCGTGGTTCAGATGGGTGGCAGCGAGCTGGCCATCGTTGTGACGGTCGTGGTCTGCTGTGTCCTTCTTCTCTTATGTACTGTCGGTGAGTGCAGATTTTTTTTTGTGTTTGTGTATTAGCAAGCATGTGCTGGTCAGTCTGTAGTCATGGAGACAAATGCTCCAGCTGTGGTGGAGATAAAAGGGAGGTATCAGGGTCATGATGTCTCTCAACAAGACCCCTCCAACCCTGAAACACAAAGCTCTCACTGTTGTCTATAGTATCTCTTATCTCTGAAGCTGAAGCGAATAAAAGTCAGTGGAGTGTCTGTGTGATGGAGACTGCAGCCAGCTGAAACAATAAAAGTCGATTCCCCTCTCTTCTCTTCTTCTAGCACTGGTGGTGTATTGTAATAAGAGCCGAAGGGCAGAGAGATACTGGCAGAAGACCCTCTTACAGATGGAGGAAATGGAGTCACAGATCAGAGAGGAGATACGGAAAGGTAACGTGCACACACACACACACACACACACAAAGATGGCAGGCTCTTAAATGAGTCCTAACAGAATAGAAATCTCATTTTGGCTTCCTAAGTGTTTCTAAGTTAGACAAGGAGATATGGGTGTAGATGTGTACTCAATTTATCAAAAGACCTTGCAAAGGCAGGAAGAAATAGGTTTGGTGTGTGTCTGTGTGTTTTAGTGTTAAGAATGCTAAGTCTGAACCTCTGAGTGGGTCTTGTCAGATTTATAGCCTTCAGACGGAAAGAGTGAGTGAAGATGCCAAGGACATAAAACAGAGAAGCCAAGGCCAAACCATGGTCTGATCTGGTGTGTTTGTGGAAGGGAACATGTATTGATTTGGCAGACTTTTCTGTTCTAGCCTTGTCTTGAAGTCGACAGTGATACATGTGCTACAGAATGAAGAGGGTACCAGCTAGTTTGTTTATTTGGTTTTATTTAACGCTGCTTTTAGCATCAGTGGCCATTTTAACTACAGACTGAAGTTAGATTGAACCTAGTTATTTATATATATATATATACACTCAGTTACGGCCAATTTTGCGTCAAGTTAACCTAATGTATGTCTTTTGACTGTGGGGGAGGGGGTTACTCCACCTGAGATTGAAGGACCTTCATACGTTGGGTTCGCGTGTCTGACCACCGGCGCCCTCGCGCCCCACCGCGTTCCCTAGAGTTATTGGTTAAGTCCGGGGGCTTATTGGGGCTGATGGACTGGTATGGGCGGGTAACCCCCAAGGTATTTAGTTTGTTTAGGGGCACTTTGAGGGTTTTCCTGTTTCGTACCTGTGCACTCCTCGCATCGTCAGAGCTCGTGCTCTTCGGTCGTCAGCGCCTACCTAGCCTCACTCCAGCCGGGAATATGTTCTGAATAGGACACTCCCGGTCTGGCTTCTTCATTTTATAGTTCACGCTCTCCCTCTGGCGCTCCTCACGATTTATTCCCGGACGTTTCTCGCGCATTTGAGTTTATTTTCGTGTTCTGGTGCTTTGCGCCTTTTGTGTGTTATTCACACTCGTGCAATAAGCACGTCCTGAGATTATATGCTCGTCTTTTTGTGCTTTAGCCACTTCAGCGATTTCTTCGCCCCCTCGCGCTGCGTGTGCGTTAGAGCTCATGCTCGCCCTCTGGC